>APFE030088507.1:43633-75347 GCA_000404065.3 Pinus taeda
TGTTTTGGCAATGCCAAAAACCCAACTACATATCTAAAATCTGGAGTTGTAGGCCCGAAATATCAAACGATGCGTTGCCACAGAAGAGGTTGACGCTCAATTTGAATGGATCTTGGACCCTGACCTCACCAGGGCCGGGGAGAACCTGTATAGTTAGACCATTGAGCTCTCCTGGCATCTCAAAATAATGCTCGGCCTTGCTTTGTAGGAGCAAAGCGAAAATACCAAGACTCTAGAGGCCAAGATTAACATGTTGAATGACAAATTCATAGTGTATGTGGAATATGTTCATCATTGTCACTAAGTAACAAAGGATTTGCCTCACTACGCATTGTTGAAGCATCACATCGCCACCATGCAAGCAAGTGAAGGAGGTTCATCGAGCATTAAAAGAGAGACAGGTGGGTCTTCCACCAACCACCAGGCCGTCGAGGACGATCCTATCGGCAACACCACTGAAAAGTTGTTCAAGTTGGAGGAGGACCCCTTAGACAACTAAGTTTGATGAATTGTGCTTACTTCTTGTTTTGAGCACTTTCTTTGTTTTTTCTGTTTCGGTCATTCGTCCTCTTTGGGACACGCTCTCTAAGAATATCATATGTAAAAATTTGTAAAATAGTTAAGTTGTAAGTTGATGGTGAGGTTGAGAATTTTGCGAGTAGTCAAACTAAAAATCAACTAAAGGAAACAAGTCTCTATCAGAGCACTCAACCCAGATAAAAAGGCAATTTTTATATATTTTTGTAAGAACAAAAAGCATAATCTTTGTAATTTTTGTACGAGTTGTAATCTTAAAACACACCACTTCAATTAAAATTACCGCATTTTAATATAATAGAACTTCTCTTACAAAAAAAACTAAAAAAATAAATAAATTAAAAAGTTTAAAATTATATTATTTATATATGTTACATATCAATTAAACAGTTTACGATAAAATGTGTTTTGTTTCTTTTAAAATATAAAGAAAATAAATTAAAGTAAACCAATCCATACATATTTTTCAAAAAATATTAAATGCACTATTATTTTTAATTTCGCTTTTAATAATTTAGTCAAAAGGTTGGAATAGAAATATTTTGTTTGTTTTTCCCCAAAATTAGTTTAATGGTTTATAAAAGCTAAAAAATTAAAAAAATAATATAAGTTAACATAATTTTTTTTATTAATAGTTTTCGTAAAAATAAACTATTTATGAAGATAAATATTTGAGGTTTATTTATGCATATCAATAGTTTATGGTATGTTTAACGAGAAAGATTAATTTTATTATTAATATTTATCGTTATTTTTTATTCAAATAATATATAAAGAAAGAAAATTATTTTAAATTTTGAATTACCAATAAATTTCTGCTTAAAATATGAAAAAAATTTCCATTTAACAACATCATATTTCTTAGAGAATAAAATTATCAAAAATAATGTTATTAACTAAACATAAAACTTATCACTGTAATTTTATAACTAATCCATACTATTTGACAACCCAACCTTTACCCACTTAAAGAACATGTAAGCATTACCACATTTTCATTTCCTTGGAGAATCACATCAATTATTATATCCATAAAGTGGCCTTTAAAAGTTATTAAGAACTATGCATCTTCTTTGAGCATAGAAATGGAAAAATACATTGAAATTTAAAAGTGAAATAAAATAATAAAGGGCTTTTCACATTAAGGCTAGCAATGAAAATTAAGATAGAAAAAAACAAAGAAAAAGGCTAAAATTTAAAATCATTAAATTTTACTTTTTGTTTTTACTTGTTTCAATCGGAAAAAACTTTTCATCTATGTTTGCTTTCATTTAAAGCTTCTTGTCATCAAGTTTTTCAAGATTTTTACACTACACACTCGAGTATTGGGGAGTTGTTTTCACACTTTTTTTGCTTATGTGGTTCACAAACCCTCGGGATTGGTAACTGTTATGTCCACGCAATATTTATACTAGGAAACTCCACATGAAAGAATCACTACCTGTTGGCTCAACCACAGAGTTCGACCTTAAAGATGTTAAGAGAATTGAACCTGTGACTTCTCAATAGCGAAAGTGCTTTAATGACATGGACTTTGAGTAATTGAGATTGTTGAAAAATATTGTGATCTTGAGGCTATGGTATTACATGGGAAAGTGAAGATAACTGAGTCAAACTTTGAATTTTGCTTTCTACATGTTTCTTGCATGCTTTGAGCAGAAAGGCCATAGGGTGCTTCCAAACACTTCAACATGAAACCTTAGTTACTTGTAGTCCTCAACTTTTGACTATTGTTGTGTCTCTTCAATGGCAAGATCCTGTAAATATATTGCTTACACATAGGAAAACTACCTCAGTTTCAATTGATGGCACAATCAAGCCTTGGAACCCGACAACAAGCACAAGAAGTGTACTTTGCAACCCTGTTCTGACATATTCTGGGCATAGATATGAAAGGAGCCTTGTGGGGCTTTCTGTTGCTATTGGTTCAGAGTCAAATGAGGTATTTGTCTATCATAAATCTATTCCAATACCAGTGGCATCGTACAAGTTTAACCATATAGACCCAGTTAATGGTAAAGAGGTATATGTTGTCGATGGATAGTTGGCTTCCTCTGTATGCTGAAAGGGGCAGATCCAAACCTGGGTTGCATCATCAATGTTAACATTTGGAGGCCTCTATTACCCTTGATGAACCCAACCTTCCTTGGACAATGATAGATTGGGGTTCTCCAAAATAATATGTTTCTACATACATGTGTGCTATCAAGGGAGGAGTACAAGCCATTTCTAGATGGCACTCAATTAACAACCATTGGATTAGTTGTGCAACCATATCTATGTCAAGACGGGACAACTATTCTTCATGTTGTTACTTTGGATGCAGCCCCAGTGAAGTTTAGGCATGGAGATCCCTACAACCACAATACCAAAGAAATGAATTCCATGGATACAAACACGTCTGGTTGCATCATAATTCAATTGGGAATACGAGATTTTAGTCTTTTTTGGGGTTTTACAATACTGAATCTGTGTGAGTTATGCCATGCAAAATCATTGCAATCCTCTAGCTCCTGCATCGACATCATAAATGGAAATCTAGCCCAAGAAATCCATACAAAAAGTCGCATCTTCATTTATTGGGCTCCTTGACATTATACCTGTTTCAAGGGTGAATTTTTAGTTGCATATTCCAGATCGATTATTTGTTTTAAGAGATACAGCTTAAGTTAATGTCCATGCTTGTGTTATCTGCCCGACTTTGTCCCAATGGCATCGAAGGCACTTTCTTTCCTTTCCTGATGTCAGTGTCTAACTTTGGGAATACAATAGACTTTGGATAACAATTCTTATATGCAGCTTGATGAGATTGTCACCTTTCCTATTTCTCTTTCTTGTGCCATATTGTACAGTGGAAAGCATTAAGCCCCCAAACATTGCCTTATCATATGATTCAGAAATATAAGAGAACCCAGGAGGTAGGAGGTATGAAAGTAGATCATTTATAATTTGCTTTTCCTAATGGAAAATATCATGCAACAATACTATTTTTTCCCATCCAGATTATCACAAAAATGCAGCATCAGTGTGAACAACAACTGCCAACATCTTATACAATGGTATTATATAGAAGTTCTATGTTGAGGGAGTGAACCATGACTATACATTTAATTTGAATTCAGAAATAGTGCCTTGGAGGATCCAGATGACCATTTTTCCCTTGCTTAGTCTGGAATCAGTTAATGTTCAAAATATTGTTTGTGGTAGTAAGCATACTGGCTGGAAATCCCATTAGTTTCATTACTTGTTTAAAACTTTTGAACAATTGCTATAGTTCGATGTTTATGTAAATTAATCAAAGTCTGGCCAATTTTCGCTGAACAATCCATTGCTACTGCGTTGTAGCATTTCTTTTTGCATTCTGGTCAGGTGAAGCAGTAAACCTTGGTGCATATTTAGCTATAATGGCCCTAGTGTCTTTTAACTCCTGAATTTATATTTTATGCGACAGCCGAAGAACTTGTAGCTTGTTAATTGAAAAGAAAAACTTATTGTTGGATGATAGAGCTTGACATTATTCTTGTGGTTGATCTCTATCGGATGAGTTTATGACTATTGAGTTAGGACAATGGCAACGTCCTTAGGTTCCATATGCATTTTATTATCAATATAATATTTTACATAATATTTCTCACTGTAACTGGAAATAAAATGATGTTCATCTAAATTACACTCCATTGGTTAACATTGGAATGATGGCCATCTTAATTACACTTCATTGGCTCACTGAAGAGTAGAATATGTAAACAATTTAAAAGTGATTATTGATGAGAGGATGAGATTTACCATTTTGTTCTTTATGTTATCTGCAAAACATAAAACACATATAGTTCAATAGCAGATATTGATTGTAAACCAAAACAAGTTCTACCTGATCTAATAAAATTGAAACTTGAATACCTATTGTAAACGCATGTGATAACAAACACTACTTATGAGAACAATTGTGTTTGACAATAGAAATCTAATTAACAATTCCAACATTTCCGGACGGCTTGATACCTCAGATCTTTCGTTAAAGCCCTCAATAAATGAGGGATAATAGTCATCGTGCATGCAGGAAAATTTGTTGGTCGTGCACCACAAAAATAAATCAACATTATGAACACCCTCCTTCAGCGAGTGAAACAACAGGTGTATGGGCGGTTGCGGAAAACAGGGAGGCAAGTACAGACGCCACGTGTCAGCCGGAGAATGAAAGGGATGACGAAGGTCCCTTTCAAAGGAAAGGCCTATCGGCCTAATTAACAAAGAGGAGAAGGAACCTAGGAAAACGAGAAGGAAAGTTTTTACTCTTATGTTTATTTATTTTCACTTTGTTCTACACTTGTGTCGTTTATGCTGTTCTTCTTAAAATAATTAGTAACTTCTTTTAACTTTTATTTGAATTTCTTCACTTTGGCTTATGCTTCATGTTTTGTTCATGCCATTATTTATCAAATATATAGTAACTTTATTTTGAATATCTGTTTTTTCAAGTCAAGGTCGAAATCAAGGTCCCCTGCTAGACATCATCATAGCTTGTGTTATCAATCTTGTTCACCATCTCCCATTCAATATCGTCAAGATCACCGAGAGAGGTCAAGATCAAGAGATCATCATCGTCACCGAAGCCGTAGTAAATAGAGAAATGATCATTACATAGATTCTCTTGTTAATCACCGTGGATATCATGGTATGTGACAGTGGGAAAGGAAGAAAGATCATTACCCTCGATTCATCAGGAGAAGCAGGAGTAGGAGTTGGAGCCGATGTAGGACAGGGAAGGCACTGCGAGGTAATTCTAGGCCACATAAAAATTGAAAGAGAAGACATCTGGGTTTTTATTATCATTTCTGGTCGGAAAGAGGAAAAGGAACAAACAATAGAGCCCAGGTTATAGTTTTGTGGGCTGTGTTATATGTTGCAAAGTGGTTGGGGATTGAGAGATTGCAGGATGGTGATGCCAAGATATTACAGATTGGATCAGTTCAGTCCGCTCATTTTATCAAATTGGATGAATCAAATTCAGATCGTAGTAAACTTCTTCCAGCCCATCCAATTTGATCATGTATACAGAAAACATAATTCGACCTTCTGTCCAAAAGAGGTACATCCAATTTGATCATGTATACAGAGAACATAATTCAACTGCTACCTTCTGTCTAAAAAAGTATAAAGATGGTTCTCGGTAAAATCTTTTATGCAGTTTTTGAAAACCATGTCAAAATCAAAGTTAACAATATCATTTTTATATAAGAGTATTTCTGTTTTTTAAAATGACAGTATCTCTTTTTCTAAAAGATTTCTATGCTCTCTTTTTGTTTGGATACCGATAACCAACTTTTGAGTCTGGAAGAATAATGCGGAACAAAGAGTATAAAATTGAAAAACATGGACTTCCATAGTTGATGGAAGACGAGAGATGTAGAGCTCCATTAAACATGATTCCAATTTTTATGTTATATTGACTATTGTATGCTGATGGATTGATGTCACTTGATTCCTTGAGCAACACTTGATGATGATGCATACATGGACATCGTCATTTAGAGAAAATTGACCATGCTTCTCCCACACTTCATTGATGATGTCACACACCCTTTGGAGGTGATTGAACTTGTTGATGAATGTTAGAGCCTTGGTGATGAGTATTCAACCATGAGATGACTTTGCACACTTCTTGAGTATAAAATCTAAAAACAAAGGCAATGCCTGCTTAAAAAGTCGATTACCATATAAGAAGTAGTTTCTGAGACAAGGCAATTTTTCTACTAAGAAGTTTTGGTAGCATATGTTAAGAATTATGAATGGGATCAAGGGCTCACCATTGGCACTTCTGCAGCCTTTTTGTCAGAAAGAATGGCAAGGAGGCGTTTGGTCGGCACCTGTGATGGAGGATGTTGATTCAATAAAAAGGTTCATTTTCTGATTATGATCAATTTTTAAAATTTTACAAACATCACTTATTATCTGAAATAAGAGCATCAATGCAAAATATCTTCTGAAATTCACATTCTTGCACAATCAGCAACTGTCGTAGCCTTCTTACTGTCCCATTGCAGTTCAAGGAGAAATCTTTGTTTGTACACTCAGCTGAGAGAGCCTCAGGAAATTTCATACAGAGATACTCTAACAGAGCACTTATGTCAATGTTTCCAAGGAGATCACTTTTTTTTAGTTGATCCTGATCGTTCTTCACTGGTGAACTATTGACGGAATCAGAGGTTTTCCCAGAACCTTTGATAGGAAGCTTTATTCCATCAGGAAACTTCACATTAACTCCATATTTCTCAAGTACCTGTCCTCCAGTGTGTTTTCAATCATAGTATAATTTCAGGGCTAGAACGCAATCTACCACCTTTGTTGATGAACCTCCCTGAAACAATCACCAGAAGGTAAAGTGAGATAAACCTACAATAAGTATTCCTCCAGCAATTTCTTCAAAAAACCAAACATTGTCAATTTTGCTAATCTATTTTCAATGAGATATAGAAATTTTGGCTTCATTCTGCAGATCAAATTTCTCTTTCACGAAAGCCACAATTTTGTGTACAATATACAATGACATGAACTATTTTGCTTTCAAACTGTATGCAGTGGACGTTTTGGAGCAAACTCTGAAGCATAAGGAAGTGCAATATTCTTTTTTCAGAATGTATGCATGATTTTGGTCCAACACTGATTGCTTTCATATGAATCATATAAAGTTTGTAAAACAATATAGAGTGCTTCAGATAGCATGGATGAGGTAGGTTTTGTATATCTAGAGTCCGGTCTGCTGCAAGTATAGAACGTGGACTTGTTTTTGAAGGCTTGTATGAATGTAACTGTGGCACAATCTTTTGAGTTTCCCACTTACTTGTACATGCCCAATGACCAGCCTCTTGATACTATGATGTGTGTAAATGCACATACCTACCATGGAATTAAGGACCTATAATAGTGTAGGTCCTCTCTTATTTTATATTGAAAAGAAGTGTTTTTTACCTCTGGGAAAAATTCCCTCTTTACGTATCTGTTGTTCCCATTTTTAATGGAGGATTGGACGAATGCAACACACTGAATCAATGGAGTGGATGCAGTGTGAGTATCGTAGAATGACAGGCTGTGCAGTGAAAATAGAGTTTAGTGTAGAGCGAGGGAAATGGTTAGAGTGTATATCTGAGCTTAATTTATTTTTCTATGGTAAGTTTATTTTTATTTTTAGAGCGATAGGCTTTCTTTTAAATTAGTTCAGTAATCTACATTTTCATTTTCTGATTTACATCTGGCATACAATTTTCGCTTTGACATCTGATCTACCCTTTTCATCTACCTCTGACATCTGTTGTCTCGTCTGTTTTTTTGTGGGATTAAATGAGAGTTGTTCAATTCAATTTAATGGTATGTCGGATTAAATGACATATGTTTCATTCAATTTAACGGTGGCGCACGTAAGGCTGGTTCTCAACCGGATGTTGTAGAGCATTAGCAAACTGTGTGTGTAGGGTTTCAAGATGGCTTCAGATTCCGAAGGTGCTGTAGTTGAGTCTGGTTTATGTTACAGGTGGCAGTCGACCATTAAATGTATGGACTTTTAACGTTGAGATCGATTTCCTTCATCTTGCTTCAAATTTGAAGTAATCGATTTTAGAATTCTAACAATTTAAGCGAAGTTTCCCTTAATTTTGCCTTTTTTCGAGCTTTTTTTGTCAAGTTAAATATTATTTATTTGAAGGGATTAGCAGAAGTTTGAATTTTGTTTGTTGTGATTTTGGCGTAAGAAATAGATTTATGAATGATAATCATTTCTAAATCTTTTTCGGAAATCTAGATTTTCACAAATCAGTTTTGCTTGTTTGAATTTTTCCTTTCATTCGATACTAAAATGAATTGGGAAGATGCACTGGTGAAGTAACTGTGAATTTTAATTCTCTCTATTTACATATAATATGTTTTTCAGAAGAAAAACCATATTTTTTTACATATAATATGTTTTTCATCAAGCAATTTGTCGAATCTCTTTTGAAAACTTAGTCAAATTCCCAAAGTCCCACTTTTTTCGCTCAATGTTCCCTTAAATTTAACTTTGTTGATTAGAAAATTGATATTCACCCATAGTTATTAGCCAAAGATCTCATTCATAGTTTTTCCTCTGAATGAAACTGATATCTGCAATGTTCCCTAATGTTCGTGCATATGTAATCAGAGGGAAATATGGCTTCCTCGGTCAAAAAATTTATAGATTCTTTTGTTTTGTGCTTTAAACTCCAGTTTTTACGCCCTATATATGGGTCTACCTATTGATTTACCCATTCAACCTCTAATGCCAAAGATAAAACTAATACTATTCTCTGTAACTCTTCTTTCCAAGCTTCAAAACTTTCTTTTATTAAAATGATTGATTCAAAATTTTAATATTTTAAATATATATGCTTTTGTATTTTGCCGACGACCATTAAATATGCTACCTTTTAGTTAGAGATATTTGATTCATATCTTGGTGGGTCTCGTACAGTGGCAACAATATTTGTTTGACATTCTTTGAAGTTTGTGGGTCTCCTACAGTGGCAACAATATTTGTTTGACATTCTTTGAAGTTTGTGCACAACATTTTCAAGTGAATCCTCACTTTGCCTATATTGTTGTTTTTCTTTATCTTTGCCATAGTTTTTGTTCCGAGCCAGGTTAAATTCTTGCATTGAATGTCTTTAAACAACTTGCCTGACACATTTGAATTAGATTCTTGTGGGATATATTTATTGTAAATTAACCTCTGTAATTGTTCATCATTTTATTTATAAAAATTCTATAAATTTATTTATTCTATGGTCTGTGCAACAATTTAGGGTTTAAACTATTTTAATATAATTATATTTATTTATATTTTTGTTTATTTGATAAGCTATGAGAACCAATGCTTGTATGCAAACTTGAATACATGTTTTTTTGAGATGTTGACAAAAAGTTTAATTTAAATAAAAAAGAAAGATAAAGGGAATATTAGATTATAATTATGTATTATAAAAAGTAAAAAGAAGAAATATAAGAAATCAAAATTATTTATAAAAACTGAGAGAACATTTTTTAATATAGTAATTTTATTATTAATATTAATAAGTATAAAGTTTGTTTTTATTAAAAATATATAAAATTAAAAGCAAAAATGTTTTACTTTTGTTTTATTCACCTTATATAATCTATTTTTAAATAATTACTTTATTTCTTTTCAATCTCTTAATTCGCTGTATAATCCATTTTAAAATAATTATTTTATTTCTTAAATAATTACTTTATTTCTTTTTTCAACCTCTTAATTCGCTATTAAACTTATTATTTTTAATCATATTTATTTTCATTTTTAACTATACTAGCATATATTGACAACCATATATTTATAAAAAAAATATTTATTTAAAGTTAATGCTTTGTTCCTTAATTAAACAATTTTATTAATCTCAATATGGATTTAGCAAAGTTTACATGATATTTCCATGTCCAATGAATCTAATAAACGACTAGACCAATTTGATAGAAATAAACAATTAACTTAAGTCTTTCTTGTCTTGTTCATTAAATTTCAAAATATTTTTATTATCTAATGAAATTCTACATATTCTTATATTGGTTGCTTTTTATACGAAGCTTAACAGTGCAAATTCAAGTATTAGGGGGTTTACGCAGTGTATTATATTAGATATCATTCATTCATGTATGACCATTTCCATGAGAGGTAGTCGTAACTGACTAATTTCTCATGATTTCTGAATAGTTCACTTAGCACTTATTGCATCGGGTGATGCTCATAGGGGTGAAGAAGTGGGATTGAAACTAGTGAAATGAATCACATAACGTCAATCATCACTTCCGGGGCTTGCACCTGGTAACTAAGACTTCTAGGGAGGTCACCCATGCCAGATCGCCTTTGGCTCAAATCCATTATGGTTCATTGTCAAGACAATATAGAGAATCGGCAAGATGGAGAATCAGATCATGGCATTAGATTAAATAAAGAGAGTGTGATGAAGAGACTGTTCATTCCAACAGCTAGAATGTAATAGTTAATTTTGTATGGACAAATTTTAATTAATAAGTGATATTTTAATAAATTAAATCATAAAATTTAAATTTAAAATAAAAGTAAAAATAAAAATTAAATAGTGAAAGGTGAAGAAGAGAAAATTACAACTAGAATGTAATGGTTAATTTTGATTGAAAATATCTATTAATACCGGATGTTTTAATAATTAAATTATTAAAAAATACAAAAAAATATAGAATAAATTAAATTAAATTAACCAAAAAAAGGGATCAACCAAAGGGTCAAAGTTAAGTAACAAAGAATTAAGGTAATAAATGAGGATGAGAATTAACAACTAACCAAAAGGCAGAAATCAAGATAAATTAAAAATAACAACCAATTCTTCAACTAGAGAAAGAAAGAAATAAAGAAATTATTTTAACATCCACGAGGCTAAAGATAGCCTATGGGATAGTTTGCTTCTTCATCTGGTTGATGTATTTGGCCCTTTTTCTGTGAAGCTTCACAATAAATGCTCCTAGCTTCTCGACAAACCCCTCGCTAAATAGATTATCCCAAGAGCTAGCTGCCAGCATATCTGCATAACTTTCCATGTTGTCTTTGAAGACCTCACATTCTAAAATGACATGTTTTTCTGTTTCCACTTTTCCAGAAGAACAAAAAATGCACACCCTTTCCTCCCACACTTCCTCTGGCCTTTTCCAGCTCCCTATTTCACAACGGAGTTGATGAGAATTAGTCCTTAACTAAGCAATAAGAATTTTGGCTCTCCAAGAAATATTGGCCTCTATGTATGCTTTTGGTTGATGATTATGAGTGAGATTAAACACTTCAATATAATAATTTTTCTTTCTTCCTAGCTCCTTATCCCAAGTACGTTTATGGAACTTTTCCATAACAAAAGCTTTTATCTCTTTGTTGTTTATGGGACACATGTTCAAGCAAATACCCCATTTACTAAACCATTTGTTATTTTGTTGCATCCAAGTTTTTTTGATCTTGCACAATCTATCATTCAAGAGAACCGTAGGCCATCTGCCCTCTTCCATTTGCTCAATTTTTTTTTAAATACCTTATGACTCGCACCATAGCAATTGCTTCAATAGGAGCAATCCCTATTTCACTTAACAAGATATCATAAGGAACTGCACTTTTAATCTTAAATTTGTTTGTAATCAAACGCTTCTGAATTTTCTCAATTTTTTTCCACTGTATGTCGGAGGTACTGCTAGCCCACAGTTCACAACCATAGAGAATCACCGGAATCACTAGAAGCCCAAAAAGAGTTTGAGTGGTCTTCCAGTCCCCTAACTCTGCAAGGAAATTTAAAAACTCAAGGTTCATAAGAATATTCAAATAAATAAATAAATATAATAAATAAATAAATAATAAATTAATACAAATAAAAATAATAGAATAAAAATTGATACATACATAAATAAATGAATCAATAAATGAAAATGAAATAAAAATGTTAAGAGGAAAGGGCAAGGACCCAACAACTGCTAATTTTCTAGCCATCATCCTTGTTTAGATTACTTGGTATTTTTTCAATCTTCATGGCCTCCCTAAACTTTAAGTGATAAAAACGATCAATCCTTGCAATGATCGAGCCTCTTCAATGTAAATGTGATGTTTTTCTTTCTTTCTTTTTTTTCGCATGTTCTGCCAAGTTGAGGAGCGGGTCCTCCCATGCTTGATGTCGATTGCGTGCTCATGAGTCCTTTGATTTATTGAGCGACTGGTTTTACCAATGTAGTGTGTTCCGCAAGAACATGGGATAACATAAACACCTTTCATATACGTGGGGTCCACTAGGTCTTTTACATATTTTAAGGAGTTTTGAATGGTGTTAAGGGGCCTATAGGTTGAGGGAACCTTATGTTTCTTCAGGATCCTCGTAATCCTGTCTATGGTCCCTTGGATAAAAGGAAGATGCACCCCTGAAATCCGATCTTTGGAGTCTTTTTTAATCATAGGACCTTTGCTAGCTTTAAGACAAGCTTTATGAATTTGGTGCCTACTATATCCATTATTATTGATACATTAAGGATATGTGTTTTCTCATTAGTACGGTGGTTTTTATTAGACCTTGTTATTATTATATTATATAACAACCTTAAATCTGTAAAGAAAATCTTAATTTTAGTTGTAGAATATAAGCTAAAACACATAGGACTTTATTAGAGGGAAAATAAGACCTAATTAAACACGTAAGTAAACAGTCCAAGAAGATAAAAGAATTTGATTGCATAAAAAGAAGAGAGTGATAAAAGGTTGTTGTGTCACATTACTGGGTAGGTCATTAAGATAACCTATAACGCATGTCATCAAGATAACCTATAACATGCAGTCTAAAGATGTTACAATTTTGTTCGGAAAATAATAGGATTATGTCATGAAAAAAATGATTTAAACACTCCCAAAGTTAGATTTTTGGAAAAAAAATCACTAGATTATGACAAGAAACTTGCTATTCAGGTGAAATTGTGGGCTCGGTAGACAATGCTTAACCTATAAGGTACGACATATGACACCGCCTTGGGATCCAAACGAACAGACAAGACTAGACTGATGCGAACGAGAACGGAAAGCAAGTGTTATTCTTCGAAGTATTGGAGCCAAGATGCAGTAGTGGAATGATGTCAGCTAAAAATTTATATACAAAAACAATGTCAACGTTGTAAAAAAAAAAAAATTACCGGCAAACTAATACCTTCTCATCCATCCTAAATGTTACGCAATGACATAATAATGAATAAAAAATCTTTCAATCATTTTGAGATAAAAAATAAACTAGCAATTGCCCCTAAAGGTGCAAAGGTACATCGAAGGAAAAGAAGATTTGAGAAGATCATCTCGTTATGAACACAACCAACTGTTGAATGCGTGCACATAAAGTCTGTCAAACGCTTCAATGCAAACATCACGAGGCAAGCCCATTGCTCACAAACTTTGAATGAGCACAAAGTGTTGATAGACCTTACCGGAGGTGTGTCACATCGAGTTATCTGGCTTTCCTCAGCCACATGGTGATGCCAATATTGGATTTTTGTTAGGACGTGTGATAAATCTCCATTAAGATCCTAGAATCCAAAGACTTGTCCCCTAGGCTGCACAATGGATCCTCCTACAAGATTCCACTAGTTTGGTTGACACCACTTAAGGCTCCTAGTAGTCAAGCATGATGCAAATTTTTCTTTTTATTCATTGTGCTACACAACACATAAATTTTTGACATTTCACACCATATCCACTTCACCTTACAAGTTCAAAAGCTGAAAAGGTAGGCACATTTGATTTGAACAAAAGTTTCATGTCCTCCATAATAAGAAACCTTTTCATACTATATATGTCAAAAGCTGAAATGGGAGTCGAGGAGCCAATATAAAATTTCATGCTTTTATGGAATAAATATGGAAGATTTTTATCAAGCCAATAGAAAGTCTACTTTTCCATGGCCATGATAGCTTTCTAATCCATTAGACAAGGTTAAATAGTCACCAATTTAGAATGCTAAAGTATGCAGTAGAGTTATTTTATTAAAAAAATAAAAACTTTTCGAAATGTGGGGAACCATAACCTCAAAGGGTTTGGGGCTTTGGCATGATTTTGAGGAAATTTGTTGGAAATTTTGAAAACCTCAACTCCAAATTAAAACATTAAATCCACTCTAAAAGTTTAAACTTGGCACCTCCAACTTAAAAGATGAGAGCCTTGACCAACCTATCATGGGATGATCACACAAATCTATAAGCCTTATGTAAGTTATTCAAATATGTAAATTATTGAGTAAGATTTCTCATATTTTTGTATGAGAACTATAACTCTACATCATAGCTTTTAATTTGATTTTAAAAAATTGTGTCATACAGTGGAAAATAAGTTTTATTTATATTTTAAAAAGTCATTGCACATGGAATAGAAAATTGAAAATTATATAAAAGAATCCGAAACTCTACAATATTTAAATGATTTATGTGTTAATTATTATTTTAATTTTATAATATTTTAGGATTAAGTGATATAAAAAAGTATGTTTCATTATTAATCTTTGGATTATATATTGGAAATGAACACATTTTGAAACATGGAATGCATACTAAAAAAGCAAATGGCCTTATAAGATAAACTTATATACCATTTGGCATGAAACCCCAATGAGTCAAAAGTTGAACTTGATCAAAGAAAGAAAATGCAATATTAATATATTTGTCCTCAATGTATAAGGTCAACATGGCTTGGCCAAATTTCCAAGTACTTGCTAATGTTAATATGGCTCTCCTAGAGGATAGAATTTCTAGCTATTTGGCTAGATCATGCATCACTTTTTTCACTCCATCAATCATAGAGAATCAGTCCATCCATGCGCTTCACAAAGACACCCACTTTAGATCTCTTAAAGCACCCACTCCAAATCTCTTAAAACAGTGTCCATAGCTTTCTCAAGGTCTTTGAGAAATGAAAACATACCACCATTCAATGCCATGTCAAACATGTTTATCTCATCTCCTCCAAAATATTGTTTTCTGAGAATCACTAACAAAGCTTCCTTTATCATAAATAAATCTTGCAACCAATTCTTTGACAACTTTATCTTGATGCTCTCCCAAACCTTAGAAAAACTCCTTGCAAATATGGAAAGAGCTAAGCCCATTTATAATAAACATGAATATATTACAAACATAATAGAAAAAGTAATCCACCCATTGAAAATTATAATGGTGGAAAAACATGAATATATTAGAAACATAATAATAAAAGAAAATAATTGATGAGAAGTGGATGCAAAGATTGTTATGAAGGAACTAAATCACTTTGTTGTCTGTAAATGCTCGATTATATATGGACTTTTGATTTTTTCTTTTCCACTTTCTTATTTTTTGAAGAGAGTTTTTGACCAAAATCACATCAAAATTCATTTGTTGACACATTTCAAACCAACAAATATAGTTTATGTATTCCATTTTTCTTATTTCTCTTAAACCATTAAATCTAATTAACTTCATTAAAAAAAACCATTCATTCATTCATTCCGATTCTTATTCATAATTGTAGTTTACATATCTCAAACATGTGAAAACAAAACAAGTACATCACCCTAAGGACTTAGATCTCTATTCACATTTTCACACTCACTGTAGAATCCAGTTAACGACCAATGTATATTTCATGAGTATGAAAGTAATACACATCAATCTCATAAGTTGTCTTACGCAGTCACGATTTGCCGGGAAAGGGTATCTTCAATATCGATGGGCATACCGGGAAGCTGAAGCTACAACGAAAGGTTGATAGTCCAGAGTTTAACTCCCACGCTCTCCGCAATTTTGTTTTACGAGTTGGAGAGGAAGTCACGAATCGACTCCGGTCGATTCTAGATGAGGCAAGCGAGAAGGGTCGCTGCATGGATTTGCATGATCTTCTGCAGTGTTTCGTGTTTTGATCCAAAATTGCTTTTGGAATTTATATGACTCACTTCGATGCCAGTATTTTTATTGCGGAGTTTTTGTAGATAATGTTAAGAAATTGATGTTAATATATTCCTATAATTTTTTCTTTTTTTTTGAATGTATCATATTTTAAAATGAGATGCTTTTCTTTTCAGTGAAGGAGAGATCCCCACTGAAGAATCATCATTACAACAAATGTCGCCGAAGCGAGCAGATATACAAATCACCGTAGCGTGAAGAGATACCATCACCGAAACAAATGTGTTCCGGCAGGAATCGAACGCGGCTGGGAGGTGCGAAAGCCAAGCGCCCCAGCCATCACATCGTGCACTCACGTGCAAAAATGAAATGCTTTTCAGCATCTATTGTTCTAGATTTACAAAATATACACACTCGTTCTTTCCAAGCCTCTTTCACATATATTGGAGTTGTCTATAATGCGACTTTTTGGAGATTCCGGTGACGGAATCCGGCAGAAGAAATCGAGGTTAAATCTTGATTTGTTGCAGTTAAATTGGTTTTTTAACTGCATATTTGGATTCAACATCCTAAAAAGCCCCTGGGACGCTTTGATTGTGCAGAAACTAGCTATCAAACTTGCGATTCCAATAAATTGCTGCCGGATTTTAACCTGAAAAACCCACCGGAAAGGCTTTCAACAAATCACATTATAGACAACTCCCTTAATATTAGTTCCAATACACTCATTTTGTTGGTGATTACACTTAGAGTTGAATTCTTCAATGTAGTACTTTTTCTTTCTACCCAACTCTTTTCCCATATTCTTTTATAAAACTTCTTCATAACAAAATTCTTTAATTCCTTGCTTTTTGTGCGAAAAACATTGAAATAAATAAAATAAATATCCCGTTTTTCCTTGCTTTTTGTGCGAAAAACATTGAAATAAATAAAATAAATATCCCGTTTTTGCATGACTTAGAATGATAAGACACAAAAATCCAAATAATACCGCTGTAACTAAGTGTTTAAAAAAGATTCCCATACAAATGAAAATAGAGAGATAAGATTAACGGTACTGAATGATGTTTGCCCATCCCAACTCCATAAATATCTTTAAAATATATTTGAATTATGAGCCACAACTCCATAAATATCTTTAAAATATGTTTGAATTATGAGCGCTGGCCCGACTGTTAACGTGTAACGCAAGTTATTAGTAACGTGCTTTGCGTACAGAGTTGGAAAACCGAGTCACATGTTAACATTTATCATCCTTTTGTAAAGTGAAACTTTAATAAATGAAGTAACGAGGACGAGGAAGCTCCACGCGTCCGGAACTAAAGGCTGGATCCTCGGTATTTGAAGGGCAGATCGGCAGTGCAGCAGGGATACACAGGTCGATTCGATGGAGCTCTCAGTGTTCACGGTGCTGGTGGGAGTAGGGTATTGGATTCAGGGTTTTCGATGTTTCCCATGGCTGGGCGTCAATTTCTACTTGATGAACACTCTCAGGGTCGATTCAACCACCCTTCAAATTCTCCAGACATCCGCTACTCTGCCCATGGTCGCCAAACCAATTTACGGCATAATCTCTGACGCGGTCTACATTGCCGGAGCACATCGCCTACCCTACATTATCATTGGAGGTATGTATTTATAAATCCAATGAAATTTAATTCTCTCTCAACCAGTTATTATAAAGAAACATACCCGGAAGGTTTGCACTGCAAAATGTGGATCTATTCTGCAAAAAACGCCCAACATTTGCTATTGATCTCGGCTTTTTGTCTCTTACCATGTCCATGAGGTTAGAATTGAATTGATGCAGATGGCTACCTAGGCTGTGAATCAATGCCCCATAACCAGTTGCTGAAAAGTTAAATCTAGCAAAAAGCCTTTACAGAACTAAGTGCAAGGAATTCTCCAAATCACTTTGCACCTTGGTAGGATCACTCGCCAGGTTTGATTCGCAGTGTCAAGTCATGCCTTGCTCCGTGCCTAAAAGGAGAAAAGATAGATCGTCCTATATTCAGACTATTGTTGCTCCTTTCCATTGTTTCCGTTGACTTTAGCTTTGCAGTGCCTAAAAGGGGAAAAGATAAATCGTCCTATTTTCAGACTACTGTTGCTCCTTTCCATTGTTTTCGTTTACTTTAGCTTTGCAGCATGTCTTGGGCCAAGGGGAGTCATCTGTCCCAGCACAGGTGGGACGGTGTTATTTTTTTGACCATGTAACTCTAAAATCAGGCTATTAATAAAATATTACTAGCTTAAATCCATAGTAATTTAGATGAGGAGAGCTGAAATCCTTGAAGGTTCAAACTCCCTTTTTTTTCTCGAACACTTTTGTTTTTTCCATTTTAGGTATAAAATCTCTCCTGTTTTGCAAACGTTTTTATTTGTTTATTCAAATTTATGCACTTTAAAAATGGTTTACATATTGGTTTTTCAAACGCGTTTGTTTGTTTTGTTTTTTTTTCACGGAACTTCAGCGGTAAAATCTCTTTTCAGTTTTTCAAAAACTTTTTTTTGGGTTATAAATTTTATGAAAATGGTTTACATATTGGTTTTCCACACTTTTTTTACTTGAGGCGTAAACTTTCTGTTTTCCAAACTCTTCCCTTTTTTCTTTTATTTTCAAATTTAGGCATTTTAAAAATTGTTTACTATTTAGAAAATAGAGAGATCAAAGAGCGATTACACACAACACAAAACACACACTTTGATATCTTTATTGATCACAACAGTTACACATATATAGGACTTATATAGGCCATAAATCTCTGACTTCAACATATCTAGATCATAATTACAACTCATACATAGGAAACACCAACTTCTAGATTGACGTTTGTAAACTGACAGCATATGGAAGCATTTTTTCCAATACCCTCCCTTAATACTTACACAAAAAACATTGAAAACACATATACAACGACAAGGATAATCTATATCTACCCATGACAACATATGGAAGCATTATTTCCAATACCCTCCCTTAATACTTACACGGAAAACATTGAAAACACATATCACAACAACAAGGATAATCTATGTCTGACTGGTCTTCATCAGCACTCACATCCACTCTCGGATCTCGCACACACATCCACTCTGGGATCTCGCAAACACTGCTCTTTCACCACCACATCTTCAAGCTAGCTTTTTCACCACCACGTCTTCGAGCTATCACTTGACTTCCATTTAAACATAACCACCTTTGACCATCATTGATGAACTTTGCAAGATCAACAATATTGACACCTCGGCTTGTTGGGGCTTCTGCGATAAGAGTCGTCAAGTAATGACCCAACCTATGGACCAACCACCATCTGTCAGATATTTCACTTTCGACTATTTGTAAGTTGCTATGATGGAGGTTTGGATATTGAATGTGTTCAAAAGTTG
Organism: Pinus taeda; assembly: GCA_000404065.3. NCBI lineage: Eukaryota > Viridiplantae > Streptophyta > Pinopsida > Pinales > Pinaceae > Pinus > Pinus taeda. Next base: position 62,996 of record APFE030088507.1, read on the forward strand.
ATCAAACAACTTGATCTTACTAACACACAAGCATTGATGTTTTGGACACTGGGGCTTCCAGTTTAAGAACCACCAACCCTTTTATAACCAATAAAAAGACACAAGAATTGATGTTTCAGACATCGAGGCTTCTAGTTTAAGAACAACCAACCCTTTTTATAACCAATAGAAACATAAACACCAACCGCCAAAACGTACAAAGACAAAATCAATGACTACTCTTTATTGATCTATGCAGATCAGATCAAATGTACTAATAATAACTTTGCATATTGGTGTTTGCCATTAGATCTCCAACGTTTGGATCTTGATCTTTGGATAAACAATACCACAATAATTTATTAGATTAGATCTAGAATGACAAATGTTAATATTCCACTTGCATGTCGCAGTTGTATATCTTGCACCATTTGATAATCTCGAGAACCACCATTTAAAACATGTAGAAATTGCTCTTAATTGTAGATCCACACTAGATCAAACCAAATCTATGCTAATCCAACTTCTTCACAAGCAGATCTCCTCTTCTTTTACAAAGATTTGTCGACAATGGAACTTCACACAACAACAACGGATCTTCGCAACTCTCCTTTGCATGCAACTATCCACAATCCACACACAATCAAATATTCACACAAACAATAGATCAAACATCTATTAAACTAATCTATGTACAAAGGAGTATCATGGCTAAAATTGCATGATCTTAGCCCCTCTCGTGAGAGAGTGGGGGCTGAACCAACTCTGATACCATGTTAGAAAATAGAGAGAGATCAAAGAGCGATTACACGACACAAAACACATACTCTGATATCTTTATTGGTCACACACATATATAGTACATAAATTTCTAACTTCCATACATCTAGATACTAACTACAACTCGTACATAGGAAACAACAACTTCTAGATTGACGCTTGGGAACTCTCAATGGCAACTCATGGCAACACATGGAAGCATTACTTCCAAAATTTACATATTGGTTTAAAAATGGTTTATATATTAATCTATAAATGGTTTGGTTTACATATTGATTCCTCTGCTCTACGTGCTTGATAAAAATGTGTTTGAGATTTTTTTTTAAACAAGAACCATATAAATACATTAACATTATATTATGGAAAAGGCCAGGACTACTATCAATCACTATATTATGCAAAAAGGCTAAGACTACTGTCAATCAACAAGGTACATAGGAATTGCAAAAAGGCTAACACTACTGTCAAATCAACAAGGTACATAAGAGTTCCAAGAGTCTGTATTATCTATAGCCAAATGCCAATAAAAATGCTAGAGTCGTGACTAGAGACGATAAAAAGTTAAAAACCAATTGACTGATATGCAAATTACAAAATTCTAACAAAAGACCGTTACAAAGTAAATTCTACAGGTGGTCCCTAAGAGTATATACTAACTAGATGGGTGTTTGCTGCCACTGTCAATCAACAAGGTACATAGGAATTGCAAAAAGGCTAACACTACTGTCAAATCAACAAGGTACATAAGAGTTCCAAGAGTCTGTATTATCTATAGCCAATTGCCAATAAAAAGGCTAGAGTCATGACTAGAGGCGATAAAAAGTTAAAAACCAATTGACTGATATGCAAAATACAAAATTCTAACAAAAGATCGTTACAAAGTAAATTCTACAGATGGTCCCTAAGAGTATATACTAAATAGATGGGTGTTTGCTGCCACTGTCTTTTACACCTCCAACTGGCACTGCAATGATTGGATCCTGCACTTTTTCATTCAAATCTGATATATTATCAGGCACCATGACTTCCTTGCCTTGTTTTGTTGCAAGTATTTCCTTGATAACCGAGGGGACAATTGAGCTGCCTTGGGGTTAGTTTATTGATGACGAATCAAAGGGTTTCACAACACTCTTTGCAGTGGTACCTCTTCTGCCTTACCAATATATCCTTGGTGATATCCCAGTGCTCTGTTGCATTTTGTTCATGGTTGTGTAAGTACTGACAGAGTGATTTTATGGAGGCCTTGTTGTTTTCTATGTTCCTGTCCTCCGAACAAACTAAATTCTCAAATCCGTTCGTGTGCCCATATCAGAGGAGAAGCGAGGGAGGACCAGTTGAAGCATAGGGCATCCGATGGAAAGCTTATAGGGGGGAGGCTGGGAGGATCCTCTCTTAAGATTGATCTGATATCACAAAAATTCCAGTGTAAGAGATTCACTAGATGACAGAGGCTTATGGTATCCAAATGAGCAACCAAAAGCTTGAGAGGGACTGCCCTTGTTTTCCAATTCAACACTAGAAATGAGAGCCATTTGGATGATGTTTGTGAAAAATACTGCACACGGAGGAGAGGACAAGAAGGGCAGAGGAAATGCTGAATACCTAGAGGGAAGAGATTCTTGAAACCTATTAGAGTACGAACGCAAAATCTACGAGCGACAACCACCGCCAAATCCAATGGCAATAACTCGCGCTGGATTTGCTGCTGAATGCAAGCCATATAGAGCCCAAATTGAAAAACAAGAGATTGCCATCAAAATCCAATTACATCATCATCCTTTTCTTAAGTGTTAGTTTCTGTAACATCAGATGTGTTCTAGCCACAAAATTTGGTGGAGATGTTAGAATACATGAGATCTCCAAAACCCAGAAATCATTTCTGGAAATTCCACCTAAAGATGGCTTAGTTAGATTATTATCCAGTTTTTAAATATTTCCTAAGTCTAAACTTAGGGAATATGGTTAATTAAGCAAAATTAATTAAATCGAGGTGCAAATCATCTAGAAACTCACACAGATTGACTCCAAGATGGTCCTAGCCATTAATTAAGATTTAATCTTGGTCGTTGGTGCTCCAATAGTGGATTATAAGAGCAAGTCGATAGGCACTTGGAGAAAACACCCAGATACACCAGAAGTTCGATTTCCTTGGCAGATCAATTTCCAGAGAGCAACAATAGTTGTCGGAGAGACAAAAATCAAAGTAGAGAGTGAGGGGTGGGGACAGTGAGGCTGGAGGAAGTTTACCAGATCCAACGAGTGCATTTGCAGAGAGGCAAAAGCACTGTAGTGAGGCCGACACAAGGGTTGTGTAGAAGCCTCTAGATGGTAGTTCAATTTAGCTGGAGAGAAGTTGAGTTTTAGTTCTAGAGGTTGGGAAAGAGTTCCAGAAGGCCGGAGAGACAATTTCTCAGGCAGTGGCAGACATGATGACTACATGAAAAACTGATATAGGCTGAGCATGGCAGATACTGCGCTAAGGTGACGCAAAGCTGCGTAGAGGCAGTTTTGACGGCTCACTTGGAGCTGCAGTTAGAGCTCGAATTTGCTTATGGGGTGAGGAAAATTCTCACTAGAATTTTGCTAGTGTTTTCCTCTGTAGGATTTCTAGATTCAACATCCATATTATTGTACTCGGAATTCCTCACTTTTGCTTAATAATAAAACCCTTAGCTGCTGCACCGATTTTCCCAAGTTGGGTTTTTTTCCTGGGACAATTGCCAAAAAATAACAGTGTCAATTTTATTGTGCGCGCTAGATTTTCTCAGTGTCCAGCATTATTTATTTCTGTAGTATTTTATTTGTGAAGGTTGTAGTGTGATTTATTCAGTATTTGTCTTAGCAAATAAACTGTTAAAATTAATAAAAAATTAGAAGAATAATTTTCAGTTGCTGCAATAGGATTTCAGTTTTGAAATTTTCACATGGTTCCAGAGCGTGATTGATCAATCGGGAAGCTCAGAAGCGGAAAAAGAATTTCATTGCCCAGAGGGAGCAACAAGCCAAAATTCTTGGTACTTAGATAGGCAGGCCGAATTGTTGGGTTAACAATTCAATTTTTTAGTTGCAAGGGTGCAACAAATTTGATTTGCCCAAGAGTGATTCCAACAGTTAGAGGGAGCAACTGCAACTCAGATTTTTGCTAAGCAGATTTTTGGTTGGACTTAGAGGGTTTGTGTAGTAGTAGAACCAGTGTCGGGTGGAAGAGAAAAACACACACAACAAAGGGCAAATTTCTCTCAGGAACTTTGAGTCTTAGAAGCTCGATTTTTCCTTACAGATTGGTAGTAGTTGTGAGCAAATCTTCTCACTTTAGAAGGAAGTGCGAATAACAAAATAACAACCAAGCATAAGGAAAGAGGGAATTTTTGACAATTTTCGAGATGGCCATTGTAGGGCTTATAGATTAGGATAGGTTGGGTGGATCATTCAACTATGTTATCTGGAAGGCGAGAATGTCCTTCCTTGTAGATGAATATAGCCTGAAACCCCTACATTGATAATGTAGTGGCAGTTCCTCAAGATGCAGACCAACTCAAGGAATATAGGAAGGAGATGGTGCGAGCGAAACGTTCCATCCTGGATGGACTTCGGGACTATATAGTCTCACATATAGCAGCCAAGGGAATGACCAAAGAAATGTGGGATGCTCTCTCCACGCTCTACCAATGTGCTTCCGAGCAGCGAAATATGTTCCTGGAGGAGAAGTTGAGATGCATTAGGATGCAGAAGGGGGAAGGCATAGATCCCTTCCTCACCAGGATTCAGCAGGTCCGAGACCAACTTTCCACTGTTGGGGCAACGCCTCAACCTTCAAAGCTAATGCAATTGACACTCAACAGTGTCTCAGAGGATCGACAAGTCTTTGTCCAAAGTATATTAGGCAAAGACACGCTACCAAGATGGGACATAATGTGGGTTGATTTGCACTAGGAGGAATTGAGACAAGCTCTGTTGAAGAGCTCCATCAATGACAACAATAGTAGCAAACATAAGGTGGTTAAGGAGGAAAAGAATGTGGCCCTAGCATCTAATGTTCCCAGTTAGGGGCAAGGGGAGTAGAGAAAGAAGGACCTATCAAAGGTCAAGTGCTTCAGATGTGGTGAGCTTGGTCACTACAACACGCAATGTCCTCTCAAGAAGAAGGACAAGTCGGAGAAGTAGGTTCAACAGGCAGCGTCAGCTGAGATCGATAAGCTGTCCTCTAGGTTGGAGGAAGACTTCATGGTGATGGCAACCATACTTCCAGGAGTGAGGTGGGGTGACTTGGAGTTGTAGCCGCAGAGAGCTACAAATTCAGGTAGGATTTTTGAGGAGTCCAACTCATGGATCATGCCCTGGCTACGGGGGCCCACAGTATTCAGTAGCAGGATGGATTGGTGGTAGTTGATTCAGTCAGCACCAGAGTGACAATTGCACACTAGTAGCAGTCAGATGTTGAGGAGCACAGTGTAGTGTTGATAGTATAGCAGGTGGCTCAGTGCAGAGTTAGCAGCAACGCAGATTCTTCAGTGACAGTGCAGATGCTAGTAACAGTCAGAGGCCTAGGAGACAGATGCATCATACTAAACATAGTTGATTTAGTGTTTTGGATGCTTTTTAGTTGCATCTGTAGCAACAATAGATGAGAGGGAGTTGCAAAGCAGATGTAGAGTTGTAGCAGTATAGCAGTGTCAGCAGCAACACAGGTGCAACATCAGAGTTGCGCAGTGGTTGGTGGGTAGTATGGCCAGACATTAGTAGCATGACAGAGGTGATACAAAGACATAGTGTTGTGGTAGGATGTGCAAAACTAGAGAGAGAACACAATCCCTGCTAAGAGAAATCTGCACCCACCATCACAAGAAATCTGCTGGTTGTTATTGTATGTATGATTTGGGTTGTACAAGGAATTAAATGAAATGTAGGAAAGTAAATGGAACACAAATTGGCTAGAATTGGGTAGCTAGCCATATTTTCAGAGAGAATGGGGGTAGCTATATTTTCATAAAGTTACCAGATCCGGCACAGGGGTGTCCAGGATCTGATTCGAATCTGCATCTGGATTGGATCCTAGACACCCCTGTGCTAGATCTGTTTTACTGGAAACAGATCTTGCACAGTGGAAACAGATCCAGTGTTGAGGAAACGAATCCCACAAGGAAATCCGACCTTTGCCACGGATTTCAACCTAATTGCAATGCGAGTTTTAGATTTTAGGTTTTGTTTGGTGGTTACTTCTATGAAGTGTTCCCCGCTTGCATTATTCCACGAGTGTTTCATGCTGCAATATTTTGATTTATTTTTTTATGTCCACTTGATTCATGCAAATTATATTTGCAATCGAATTTTCTCTATGAAATTGTGTTCTGTCTCCCCTTGGTGCCTGCTTTGTTCAAATAACATTTGTCTTGTGCTCCAACAGATCTAGTCATCCGTGCTATGTTGCATGGTGGCCTTGTCATCCATTGATTCAGTTCATCTCTTGTGATGGTGTTGTTAAGGAACGACCATCATCTATAGGACCCCATCATTTATGGTGTTCCATGATCTTGTATAGGACCTCATCATCTCTTCATGATGTAGAGTTGCAATATGCAGAAGAAGAGAATGTAGATCCATTTGAGTATATGTAGTTAAACCTACTGCACATTATCATATTAGTAGAGTGATCATGGATGAGAAACTCATTTTTGTACTTACTATTATCATTTTCGTATGAGGGAGGATGCATCATTTCATTGTTTTAGTCTTCATATTTATAATATATCTAATGATTTCAGTTCTAAATGTTGTGATTTATAAATGGATTTAATATTTAATGTTGTGAACTCTAAAAGTGTTTTTTTAAATTTAAAATATATTATATATATATATTGTACTTGATGTATCCTTTTATATAAATATATATATAACTAATGATCTTAATAATAATATATATATTATATATATATATATATATATATATATATATTTTGGTTTATTTATTTTATAATTACTAAATGTATCTTTCCCTGGATCTGTATGCTGGATTTTCAAAAATCAAGCGGATCCAGATCCGGATCCATATTCAAATCCTGGTTCAGAGAGAGAATGGTGGCTATGCACATTCACAAAAAGCCTTATTTTTTAAAAATGGGAAAAAATGGGAAATGTTGTTTTATTAATGGTAAACTCAGAAAGAACTTCGGCCCACTTTGACACACTTAAGCGAAGAATAGATCGTGAATGACATTGAAGATTGTACTAGTTTTTTAATCAGTCTCATGGCTTAATAGATCCCAGCTTAAGATGGATCTTGATAAATTGCGAAGATGCATATTACAATCTACTCTTGGAAATTCAATGTGTTAGCTTTGCTCTACACTATCTGTTACTGCAAATTGATTTAGTTATATTATTTTCTGGCAGAATTTGTTAATTTGTAATTATTACAACAGGTAATGAGGTACTTCAACAATTGCACTGTTAACCAAAAGCACGGTTAACCAAAAGTGACCAAAAGCCTAACAATATGCAGACAGAAATCACTTCGAATATAAAGTGGTTTGTAATTTATCTAAAAATAACAGACATTTGTACCAGCTGTTAGGGTTTGGCATGAAACAACACTCAGTGAAACTTAGCTCAACAAAGGTCTAGTACATGGCAGTGAGTTTGGCGAGTTGTGAGGCCATATGGTTTCACAAGATGTTCTTAGGATTATTTGATCTTGAGATGGGGCTTACAATGATCCACTATGACAACCAAAGTTGTATCAAGCTTTTGGAAAATCCAGTGTTTCATAACAGGTCCAAGCACATAGAGATCAATTACCACTTCATCACAGACAGGGTCTACAGAGTTGCTATGACGTTGTAGAACATATCCATAGAGGAGCAAGTGGCAGATATTCTCCCCAACCATCTATGGAGGGGAAGCTTGTGTTTTATATGGACAACTTGGGGGTGATGGAGAATCGCTTGCTAGGAGAGAATGTTGTAGTTTCAGAATGTCTTCTGCATTTTCTGATGTCTTGCATGCAGGAGGAGAAGTCCTTTTTAGGTGAATATGGTGTCCTCCCTAAAGTTTAAACTTAGGGAAATACATTGATTAGTTATTTGATTGATGTTGACTTTGGGCTAATGTTTTTCAAAGGATAAATAATTAATGATTTAAGTGACTTAGACTAATCTACACCGTTAAAGCTAGGATATATTCATAGCTCTCAATCACTTTGGAGATTAGGGATTTGGCCTATGGAGAATTATAAAGGCAGCCTAAAGGAGAGGATGAAGACACAATACAAGAAATTCAGAGGGATTTTCTGAAGAATTTGTATTAGTTATAGTGCAGATTTGGTGAGTGACGGATTCACAAGTTGAAGAAACCATAAAAGTGTGCAGCTAGGAATTCAAGTGAGTACAATTTTTTAGGTGGAGTGCACAGGAAGATGGCTGAGATTTGCTTGAGGGTGAGGCCGAGGTGTGCCGTGAGCTTGGAAAGGTTGAGAGGGTCGAGGCTGAGTTTGTGGAGTGGTGCATAAGTGTGGGGAGGCCAAGAGGGTTGAGGCCGACTGGTTTAGGAGTCGAGCAGCTTTAGGAGGGCCGAACTTGTGAAAGACAGCCAACAAAGTGCAGGATGAATTTCTGGCGGCCAATTTTGCCATGTTCCATTACTGTAATTTTTGTGTATTTTTCGAGGGTCATTTTCTCTAGTATGGGAGTCTGTAATTTCTCTGAGAAAATTTAATGAAGAGAGATTGGAAGGTTTATATAATTGCCAATCTTGTGTGTTTTTTTCTGAGTTCTTTTTGGAGATATTTTCCGCTGCTATTTGCTGAGTTAAGGTGACTGTTTTTGGTTTGTAGTTTTCAGATTACATTTACTGTTGAAAAATTCATATACTGGGTAAAATAATTTCTGAGGGTAAGATAACTACATGAAACAGTATATCTTAAAAATTAACAAGGAGTAACAACAAAATACTCTTCTCCAAGCAAAAGGACAACATATATGAATATCTAGATCCTTACTCTTCTCCGAGGACAAAATATATCTAGATCCATACTCTTCTACAAGGAAAAGGACAAAATATTAATTTCCAGTAACTACCTTCTTATCACAGTCAAAGAATGAGTAATAAATAGGGAGTAGATGGTGGCTATGCCACGTCTTATCCACAATCCAAGATGTTTCCTTTAGGAAGGATGCACTCTTTCTTCAAGATGATTTAACCAAGTAAAAGAGGTCCAAGGATCCACATGATCTTACTCAAGAGGAGTGTTCCACTAAAACCATGAATGAGATAATCTAAAATGTTACCATATGCTGAAAATAGCTCAAAATCTGGGACGTCTTCTTCAAAAACTCCACCAACTCGTTCTCGAATGAGTAACAAACCTCAAAAAATGTGCCAACTGATAGCTCTTAAGGAATATGAAGGCGTGCTAGCATAGATCTGTGTTCGAAGTTAGTTATAATAAGCTCCAAGTCCAAGAATAGGAGGACGGTCCAGTCAAATCTACAATAGGTGGAGGCTACACCCCAAAGTATGTGCCATGAAGCAAGTGATGAGGGAGCACTGCACTAGGGTGGTTGGAAACTCATAGTGAGAACCATCACATGCTCAAAATAGAATAAACCCCCAAATTCTTCTCTCCAAGGAAACAAGTGCCTTTTGAGAATGTGTGCCAAGGGTGGTCAGAGTCATTCCCAGATCTAGGGAACTCTCTTCAGTGAGTTAAGGTGTCAACAAATATTACCCAAAATGCAAGGATCTGCTTCCTTAGATCTTTAACCGTGTATTGGGTTCATATCTTTGTCTTCAGTCAAAATTATTAATCCTCGGACACAAATGACAGATCTCAAACCACAACTTCTCAGCTTTTGTTAGATAATGAAAAGGCGTGTGCACTTTGCCAACGATCAAATATTCAGAGTGCACCTTGGTATTTGGAATGCTTTGGGAGTGAATGATAGATAAGAGCTCCCGTGGCCAAATATTTTCCAGAATGCCTGCCAGTAATGTGCCCTGATCGATGGTTTATTAAGATGCATAAATCAGGTCCTAAAAGACATTACAGCCCATTAACCACATCCCCTTTTACCACAGTCAAAATAGGCATGGATATTCTTCAAACTCTGTTTGTTGAAGAGGCTGTAACGCTTGTATAAACGTTTGATATTTTATGTAGAATGCTTGGCTGATCAAGATACTATAATAAGCTTTACAGATCTGGGAAAATTCTTTGCAAAACTCCATTTCTGTTTCTTGTTTATGAATAATCTGCCCAAATATAAATCTGGAAAAAATGCCCTAATCTGTGAGGATGATTTGCTGCTTCTCAGATCAGCCTTAAGTGTTGCTTCTACAGTATGCATTGATGAAGTAGATATGATCACAAATCTGTTTTGAGTAGTCATATCAGCACCCAGATCAACAGCTATTCTCGGCAGCAGGCTGGTTTTTAGGGTCAGCCATTTTGCTTTTAAAAAGTCTTTGGTTTTTAGGGTCAGCCATTCTGCTTTTCAAAAGTCTTATCTACAGCCTTACAGTCGGCACATTGCTTGGACAGAACTTTAAATGTATTTTGAGGATACCAATAACAGAAACAAGCCTTATATGCTCAGGAATGATCATATGTGCAGAGTTCTGGGCTGTGTTTGTTCTGTTCCTTAAATATTGTTTTATTACTAAGCACAGGGGCATTTGTTGCTGCCCATATCTTCTTGAAACAGTTCAGTAAGGTAACAATCTGATTAATATGCTTGAATATTCATGGGCTGCTTACTGTGACAAACTCACAGTAAGCAAACTCTCTGAGGAAAGGTTCCCTCCAACTTACTTGAGTGTATACCCTTCCTACGGCAATTGAACTCTCCTGGATATAAACGTCCAGAAGTTTATTAAAATCTGCTGCTTAAAACTCTGAAAGTAATTCGTACTGCATGCTGTTGAGAAGAATCCCTCAAAATTATCACGCGCTTTGATGGGTAACACAATTCATTCATCAGTTTCTGTGCTTCTGTAGAGTCCACACAGCTGAGGATTAAGCCTTCTGGATTCTTCCATCCCAGGCCTCCTTGTTTCCAGCAATATTTTGTTGCAGGTCAATCTTAGTGATCTTGTCTTGTTGGTAGGCATGATAAAATTTTCAAGTAGTTCTTATACCACTCATGTCGGTGCCAAAGCTAAGTTAGTGTTGCTCAAAATTTTGCTTATTCTTTTGTAGAAGAACACTGGCAATAGTATCCTATGATGCAAAAGAGAAAATTTGAGAACCTTTAGTATAATTCAAACTTTCAACGACTGGTGATGAAGCAATTACTTCCTTGATATCTTGAAAAGTTATCTTGAAAAGCCTACCTGTGCCTTGCATCCCACTTGATCCCCCAATCTTTCTTCAGTTTGGTAATTTCAGCAAAATTTGGTATGCATCTGCTTATGAAATTGATTTGATGAAAGGTCTGAATTGCTTTGTTATTGATGGGCAACGGTATTTGCTAAACGTTTACTAAACACTTGCTAGTCTTGTTAAACACTTACTAGTCTTGCTGGATCAATCTTGACACCATATCTTTGGACACAATGTGGCCTAACAACTTTTCTTCATTCACTCCAAATCCTATTTCTTTCTTTATTCACTCCAAATCCTATTTCTTGGAATTGAGATAAATTCGAACATGTGCATTCTTGTCCTCAGAAAATTTTCAGATCATCTTGGTAAATCACAATATTTTACCCATGATGTCCTTGAATACATAATCCATATCTCTGTTAAATGTGGAACTAGCATTCAACAATCCATGACTATGTGAAACGTTGAACTAGCATTCAACAATCCAATCAACATTACAAGGTACATGAATGTTCTCGACGGGGTTGTGAATGCATCCTTACACCAATGTTCCTTCTCTTCAAGCATCTGATTATACCTTGAAAAACCATCAAGCATACACATCTAGAGAGTTATACCTTGATCATCCCTCTTGGCGCTCGGTAGATCTAGAGTTAAGATGGATCTAGGCTGGTTAATTATAATAATGATATTAATAAAAATATTAAATCTGAAGCTAAAGATGGATCTAGGCTGGTTACTTGTAATAATGATATAAATATAGTTGTATGTAAGTAGGACATTGATTTAAAAATAACCTTTTTAATTATGGGATAAATCTAGTTTAATAGTTAAAAATTTGTATTTCTTCTTAACAGAGTTTTTAAAATAGTATTATTAAATAATTATATATATTATAATAATATTAAATAATATTATTATTTTATAGGGTATCTTAAATAATTTTGATCGTAATTAGCAACTAGGGCATCTTGTAACATTTTGACTCCCTCAAAATAAAAATACAATACCCTAGTGTTTTTGAGATAGGTCCGTACTTAGGTAGATCTGGAATTAAATCAATTCTAGGTTGATTTTTAAATTATTACTTTAATTAAGAATTAGTAAAAAAAATTCTATAAATTAAAAATGATTTAAATTTAAATTGGAAAACAAAATTTTACTATTAGGAGAGCTTTTAGATTTTATATCCTGTCCAACGTTTCTGGTTTCCCCACCCATCATTAGGGACTCAGAATTTGAGTGATCACAAACTAGCACTGTGTATTTATTTAT
>APFE030088507.1:75602-100865 GCA_000404065.3 Pinus taeda
AATAGAGGAACAAGGGGGAAGAGAATCATAGGGGATTTTTAAGGACTATATTAGGATTAATTAATTGATGTTGAGAGTCAAATCAAGATAATTGAAAAATTAAAGGGAATACCAATTAAAAATTTACCATTAAAAGAAAACATTATTTACATAATTAGTTAATCAAGTAGGGGTAGAGAATTAAGAGGAAAATGAGGATAATAATAGGATTAAATTAATAGTTAAGAGTCAAGACAAGAGATTTAAGCAAATTGATTAATTAAAAGGATGCAAATTAAAAGGAAATTGGAGTTAATATTAGGGGGTAGAGAATTAAGAGGAAAATGAGGATAATAATAGGATTAAATTAATAGTTAAGAGTCAAGACAAGAGATTTAAGCAAATTGATTAATTAAAAGGATGCAAATTAAAAGGAAATTGGAGTTAATATTAGGGGGTAGAGAATTAAGAGGAAAATGAGGATAATAATAGGATTAAATTAATAGTTAAGAGTCAAGACAAGAGATTTAAGCAAATTGATTAATTAAAAGGATGCAAATTAAAAGGTAATTAGTTAATCAAGTAGGGGTAGAGAATTAAGAGGAAAATGAGGATAATAATAGGATTAAATTAATAGTTAAGAGTCAAGACAAGAGATTTAAGCAAATTGATTAATTAAAAGGATGCAAATTAAAAGGAAATTGGAGTTAATATTAGGGGGTAGAGAATTAAGAGGAAAATGAGGATAATAATAGGATTAAATTAATAGTTAAGAGTCAAGACAAGAGATTTAAGCAAATTGATTAATTAAAAGGATGCAAATTAAAAGGAAATTGGAGTTAATATTAAAAGGGAATAAGAGAAATTTAGATAGCATTAATTAACAAGAGAGAAAATATAAAAATAGCCAAGAGAGAAAATATAAAAATAGCCAAATCATCAAAGCGGAAACAAGGAAATAATTATAAAAATGAAAATGAAAGATTAAAATCTTTATTATTGGATTAAAAATAAAATGAATAATTGGCTAAATACTTTTAACTAATGATTGAAGGAAAGGGAGCAAGCAGGGAGGGTAAGGTGAGATAAAAAAAGGAGAAGAGAAGAAAAAGGTAAAGATAAGGACAAAAAGAAGCGGGGAAGTGATAACTAATGAGTTAGATGGTGGATAACAGGGTGCCAAGAATGACTTAATTTATAGTCATCTTCTCGATTAAAGTTTCCAGGGTGCTTCTCTATTCAAGAGCCCTCCCTAATGATTCTCGAGTTGTAAAAAGGAATAGAGGAAAGAATTCTGGTTTGATTAAAGCAAATAAGATGCTTTGAATTAAAAGAGTGCTCAACTATGGTAGACTTAGAAAGCTGGAGATGATTGATGTCAACAATATGCTCTTTAATTCGAGTTTTGAATGAACTCTCAGTCTCGCCAATGTATGATTTTCCACATGAACAAGGAATTTGGTAAACCTTTGAGTTCAACATGGGGTCAGACTTATCCTTGGCTGACTGGAACAACTTCTTCAATGTTTTATGAGGTTTAAAAACAATCTTCACGTTTTTTTTAGTAAGAATTTTGCTAGACATTAGGTGTCCCTTTTATGTAAGGGAGAGAAACTTGACCTTGAGGAGGAGAGGAAGGAGAGCTAATAGATTTGGGTTTAGAGACGACCTTGAAAGCTTTATTAATCTGAGAAGAGGAATAGCCATTAGCTTTGAAGGCTTGGAATACGTGGGATTTCTCAAAAGGAAGGAATTGGGGAGCAGAAATTTTAAGGGCATGGGAGATAAGGGTTTTAAGAACATCGGATTTTTGGGATGGGTGGTGATGAGAATGAACATGAAGATAACGATTAGTGTGGGTCTTTTTTCCGTAAACTTGATGGGTTAGGGAACCATCAAGAAGACGAGTGATAAGGACATCTACGAAGGGTAGAGAGTTATTAGATTCAATTTCCATAGTGAATTGAATATGAGGAGAAATGTTGTTGAGATGGGCGAGAAAGGCATCTAGAGCAGCTCTACCATGTTGCCAAATAACGAAAGTATCATCTACAAACCTAAACCAACATTTAGGCTTTAGATGCCAAGAGTTAAGATCTTTAGCCTCAAAGTATTCCATAAAGATGTTAGCCACGACGGGAGAAAGAGATGAACCCATTGTTGTACCTTCAGTTTGCTCATAAAATGTTCCTTTGTAAGATAAGAAAGTGAATGGGAGGCAATGGGCATAACTTAATTAGGTGAAGGGTTTCAGATCAATGGCTTCAGAAATAGGGGTTTTATTAAAAAGAGAAACAACGTCAAGATAACAAGAATGTCATGATCATCAACATGAATATCTTTAGTTTTATGAATGGAATCAGAGGAATCTTTAATGAAACTAGGGGTGGAACCAACAAATTGTTGAAGCTTAAAGGCAAGATATCGAGTGGGTGGGGGCTCCTATGGCATTGACTATGGGTCTAAGAGGGACACTAGGCTTGTGAATTTTTGGTTGGCCATAAATTCTAGGGGTTTGGGGGGTATGGGAAATAAGACGTTGTTGGATGGAGACATCAATAGAAGAGGCTTTTTAATAGCTTTAGTAATAGTTTGAGATATGACATTAATGGGGAGTTTTGGAAGGATCTTGTAGTACGAAGTAGAGAGAAGATCAAGCATCTTGGCTTCATCGTCTTTGGAGTTCATAACTACCGATGCATTTCCTTTACCTCCTTTAAGGATGAGAATGTCAAGATTATCATTGAGGCGTTTAAGGGTTTGGATTTCATCTTTGGATAAATTAGGGTTAGGGGGTTTAGCTTGACGGAGAACCTTGCCACACTCTTGCGGAATTTACTTTGCATTATGGGAAGGAAGGTTTGACACACTAGCTCTATGGAACAAAGATTTTCTTCAATCGAGGTCTTTTTAGGTGCAAGGGCAAAATTGAAACCTTTTTCTAAGGAGAAGACTCTTCTCATCAATTAGGTGGTTTTCATCATAAATTTGTAACGCCGGAGTGGCTAAGGTGTTGAGAACACCTAGTTTTTTAGCAGGGAAATGTTTAGTGTGAGTTTTCTTCCGAAAAAACCTAATGGGAGAAAGAACCATCATCTCTTTTTGAAATAAAAACAAGCTACCATCCATTTCACATTCCATTAACCATAAACGGATTTTTGTTAAATTGAAAATCTATCATATTAACTGTAGATTGGTCTTTATTTAAAGATCTACCTTTATTATAAATGGATTTATCTGGTATATGTTATTAGAACAAGAGTAGGATTTATCTGGAATGGGTAAGTTATTATTAAACGATCATAAAGAATTAGAAATATTAACATCGTAATTTATTTCATGGTCATAACTGTATTCTAATTTTGCCCTAATCGTCCTCGGTTCCCTCCTCGACGCCTCTGCATTGCGAATCAAACCCAAAAAGCTTTTCAATATTATGGTGCAAATTTCTGATTATATGTTTATTTTTCGTTCCGAAGCTACAAAAATGTTATGCTCATTACAGAAACATTTAACTGACCTGTGAATTGAAAAGATGCCTAAACTGATGGATCTGAAGATGCTTGAGAGGGCACCACTGATTTGAGATTCGAAAAGGAATAATTATCAGCTTCAGCTCAATTCCTATAGTAATATATTCTTCAGGTTAATTATCATCTTCAGCTCAATTCCTATAATACATTCTTCAGATTTATATTATTATTGTCTTGACTCGTTAGAGCAGTCCCCATATCGCATGAAACTGGTGCATATGCCTACGTACGTGGTCTAAAAGAATTAAATAGCCATTACTTGGATCATGGACTGCTGAAGTCGATATATTTCATTTTCTGTGTTTAAGGGGCGAGTAAAAACATGGTGAATAAAAAATGGTGGATAGGTTTTTGTTATGAATCTGAATTATTGTTACTAGACTTTGTTCGACGCTTTCTATTTCTATTTGCATTATTGCTACTAAACTTTGGTCTACACATTCCTTTCTATTTCTATTGGGATGATCTGTGAACCTTGTGCATTGTGTGTCTTTTCAAAGGTGATAGTGCTTTAAACCTAATTTATAGTGCTTTAATCTTAACTTAGGTGTATAAATTATATATATTATAATTTCAAAATTGAATTAGATTAATCATAGTATGGATATAAATTGTTAATTAGATTAATTTTTATTTTATTTTAAATAATTTTATGTAATGAACATAACATACATTACATAACATTGCTTTACATAACCTTTTACAATATCACTGCCATACTTGGCTGTAGAGCACCTCTAGTTTTAACCCCATTGAGAATTTCAAATTATAGTGCAACCATATTGAAACCTTTTACAATATCACTGCCATACTTGGCTGGCTGTAGAGCAACTCTAGGTGTAACCCCATTGAAAATTTCAAATTATAGTGCAACCATATTGAGAGTTTCAAGTTATGATTGCAAATGGGTTGAGGGTTTCAGGAATAGGCTATTGAGAGCCTCAATATTTATTTATTTTCATTTAGAGCTTTAGTTATATATTGTGCAAGAGTAGAGACATGTCTCATTGAATTTTGCTGTATTCAACCTTACATGCTATATACGACACCAAACTTTTCTTATTTGGTGTCTAATGGTTTGGTTTTTATTGATGTGCATGAAAGTTAAAATACAGTGTCTACCAGGATATGTCCTGCAAGACTGGGGTGCCCTCCCATGCTTTCCATGCCGCTGGCATGGATGGGTGTGATTGGAAAAGTGTTTTGCCATGCCTCCCATTTTGTGAAACTCAGTGAAACCTTTTACCAATGTGTGGGATCCATTTTGCAAAATGGGGGCTTTCGGTATCCTGAAAAGGGGGACACCTGGACATCTTTCCATGATTTTTTTAGGTCCAGAAAACCCCAAAAATTATTTAAAAGAACAAAATGTAAAATTATTGTGTAGGAAAAAAGCTGTTGGACACTGATGAATCACTTTACATGGGATGAATTGTTATGTTAAGTTTTTTTTTTTTGGTTCAAATTTTGTAGTCTTAGCCCACATAGACTGGGGTGCCCTCCCATGCTTTCCATGCCGCTGGCATGGATGGGTGTGATTGGAAAAGTGTTTTGCCATGCCTCCATTTTGTGAAACTCAGTGAAACCTTTTACCAATGTGTGGGATCCATTTTGCAAAATGGGGGCTTTCGGTATCCTGAAAAGGGGAACACCTGGACATCTTTCCATGATTTTTTTAGGTCCAGAAAACCCCAAAAATTATTTAAAAGAACAAAATGTAAAATTATTGTGTAGGAAAAAAGCTGTTGGACACTGATGAATCACTTTACATGGGATGAATTGTTATGTTAAGTTTTTTTTTTTGGTTCAAATTTTGTAGTCTTAGCCCACATCCCCGTGAATTTCCCTAAAACTTGGGCGTTTCTCCACACACCGTAATAATATGAATGGTTTATGTAGTTTTAGTTGACCACTGCTTCAATCCGGTTTTTCTGCCAGTTCCAGTTCGGTTCACAATCTTGGTAACTGTATTTCTGTTTCGGACTTCTCCCTTGTCTATGTGTGGAGACCTCCTATGGTTAATCTTGTTCCTGCAAAGCAAAGCAAAAGACCGATCTCTCATTTAGCAGAGGGAAATTCCCAAATGCACGTCGTTATGATTTCCCACCCATTTCTCCCTCCATCGTACTCTCAATGCAACTCTCTGGATACAATCTGCCAAATCCTTTTTGTGAACCATTGAACCTTCGAGCTTGAAAGGACCAGCTACTCCTACAACATTGCAAATGCAAAAGACCTTGTAATGCCTTCCACTGTTCCACATGAACAACACTCTTAGTACATTGATGAACAAGAACCTGCCAAAGAGCATCCACTCGTTGTTTTTACTATCAATTTAGCTGCAAGAACATCTGATACAATTTGTTCATAAGACGTATATGAAATCAGTAAATACTAAACAACGAAGTAGCGAGGGTGTGTGTACCTTGCACTGGGTGTACATCTGGGCATATCAATCCTGCACTCGAGCATGGGATGATGTACATCGTCCTCTCAGGGGATGCAACTTGTGTTCCCAAGCAGAATTTGGTGTATATCTCCTATGGTGCTGCTGTACCCAGTTTGTTATAGGCATGCTTGTAACTATGCGGGACGACTCCCTAGCTGGCATTACTGTTTAGTGACCACAGTCACCTGTGGTTTATGTCACAGTAAATGCCATTGGGTACGTTAATTTAAATAATAACTCGAGAATTGAAGTTCGAAAATTGACTCTGAAATTTTGAAAATTAAGTTATTAATGTTAAGCTGGAATTGTTATTGTGTCATTTCATTACCATATTAATATATTTTAATTTCAGAACTTACAATTATAAATTGTTTTCAGTTCTGTATTTTTCCATTTTCCATACATATATGCACCTACCCACTACGCACCTAGCTTTCAGAACTGGTGCAACCGCACCCACACTTGCACTTGTACTTACTTGCACCCAAGTACCCTGGTTGCTTTGCTAAATAATAATGGCAAATTTTGTGGTTCGTTTGAGGGAGTAACTATTGGTGTTTTCAGGATTGTCATACAAAGTTGTAAATTGCTCTGGCTCAGGATTAATGGATATTCATAAAAAAGTACTATGGGTGATACGTCACCTTGCCCAAGTTGTGATGCTTTAAAGAATGATTTTTTTGATGTTATTCTCGATCTGTGTTCACATATCTTCATGTATATGGGGGTTCTGGTATGTTTTCCATCTAATCGTTATCACATCAACATTATCATTTATTATACATTCGTGGTTCTGCAATTCATATGCAAATCCTAAGAGTTATTTTTTACCGTAAGTTTGGTAGGATTCAGATATGATATAGTTTCATATTGTTCTTTTTTGATAATATTTCAACTTATCACTAAGAATGCGGTTTTAAGTTCTAGTCTCTGACATCAACCGAATTCTAGGCTCTTTGGGTACAAATTACAACTTAATATGATTGTTCATCCAACTTAAGTCTTGAATTCAAGCTTTAATTTTGGCTTTTTAACAACTTTTACTTGCGAGTGACTGCTTGTGTTTAGTATCCTTTTGAGCTTCTTCAAGCTTTACCCTAGTGTTTACCTATGGATCTTTCTCCGTATTGATTGCTAATTTATTGAAAATGTGGAGCAATTGTAACTTATGTCAACTTCCTTTTTTCCTAAATGACTGCTTGTGTTTATTATCCTTTTGAGCTACTTCAAGCTTTACCCTAGTGTTTTCCTATGGATCTTTCTCCGTATTGATTGCTAATTTATTGAAAATGTGGAGCAATTGAAACTTATGTTAACTTCCTTTTTTCCTAAATGACTGCTTTCTTTAGGGTATCTCAGATGGATGTATTACTTGCAAATAGGTTTTGAGCCTAAACCACGGAACGTTTGTCTAATAAATATGGGACCAACCTCAAACCATCAGAAATTTAATAAAGGCCTGGTGTAAGCAATAAACTGTGAACCTTAATTTATAAAGGCTCTTACTGTTTACCTTGTTAAAACGTTGATGGGAAACCAGTGCCACTTGTTTTTGAGGTTTTTTGCCATTTGCTGCTAAGTATTTGCAGTTGCCTGCTTAATTTGGAGCTTGGATTTTTGACGGTACTTCGACCTAGTAGTGTATTTTAATTTATTTGCATTTAAAAACTTTCAGGTCTTTTACAAGCAATTTCATGGGGAGCAATTGTCTTCATTCCAGCGGCAGGATCATCGATTTATATAATGACAGCCTTCCTCCTTGTCAGCAATCTGGGAGCGTCGATTGTTGAAGTTGCTAGCGATGCATTGGTGGCAGAAACTGCGAAAAAAGCTAAAACCAGTTCATCGGGTGAACTTCAGTCGTTTGCCTGGATAGCAATAGCTGCAGGTGGTGTTATGGGAAATTTACTTGGTGGGATTGCTATAAGCCAGGTTGATGCAAAGATCATGTTCGTCATATTTGGCTTCCTTTTAAGCATTCAAGTTATGATTTGCTTGACCGTTGATGAGAAATCCTTTGGTCTACCTAGTTCCCAAGAGGTTCCAGGTCTTGGTGTTAACTCAAGAAAGGAGAAGGGAGAGGCACCATCCGTTATAGAGAGGTTGGGGGAGTCATCAATGCCCAACAAATCATTTTGCAGTGAATCTAAACGTGATGAGTTAACACAAGCTATCAAGTCAAAAAGGGCTGCAGGCCATGCCTTTATGAAAAATGTCCAAAAGCAGGTTTCCAATCTTTTGGGAGCATTAAAGAATCCACAAATTGCATATTCTCTTGCGTGGTTTGCAATATCATATGCTATGATACCAATCTTGACAGGAACCATGTTTTTCTTCCAATCACAGCATTTGAAACTCGATCCTACAATTCTAGGACTTGCAAAAGTTGTCGGGCAGATTGGTCTTTTATTAGGAAGCATTATCTACAACCGTTTCCTAAAGGATATTTCTTTGAGAAAGCTTTTGGTTTCTATGCAAATTCTACTTTCATTTTGCATGTTATCAGATATATTTCTTGTGAACCAACTAAATATCCGATTAGGGATTCCAAATTCTGTTTATATTTTGGGAGCATCTGCTTTAGTGGAAGTAGTTTCCCTGTTCAAAATTCTTCCATTCACTGTGTCACTTGCACAGTTATGCCCTCCTGGTTGTGAGGGTTCCCTTATGGCCTTTGTTATGTCTGTGCAGTCCTTGTCAAGCATTATAAGTGGTTATTTGGGTGTTGCCCTTGTTTCATTCCTTGGTGTCTCCTCTGAGAACTATTCTAGGTTACCCTTGGCAATTTTCATCCAGTCAATGGCAACATTGGTCCCTTTGATTTGGATATCATTCCTACCCGATCGTGAGTCAACGAAACACCAGAAAGATGAGAGTAAATTATCTTGAACGGGAAGTCATTGCCCGTGTATGCTTATGGGTTACCATTTGTTGAATTTAAAATTTTGGGATGCTGGATTTGGATTCGAGGTATCTCACCAACATAAAGCTCTAGTTCTTGTACATACTGTAATATACCTATTGGAGTTATTGAAGGTAAACTGGATGCACCTATAATTCATTTTACCCTTGTGAGGAAAACTGCCATGTCTAATCCCCAGGAAAAGAAGGCAAAAAGGGAATTGTTGTAACCAGCGAGTTTTCGAACCCCTTAATTAAGATAGTTTACCGTGTTCAATAAGTTTGTATAATGTAACCTCAATAGAGTTGTTCCCCTGTTTTGGTGCATGCTACTTTAGTGTCAACAATGGTAATGCCTGCATTTTTCTTTCATCTGGTTCTAAGACATCTATAATTCAGCAAACTTCTACATGAGAGTTCGCCGCTTTATTCCTACTATGCCCGGGTATGTACTAATTGTCTAGACTGTAAATCTGGCAAAAAGAATGGCAATGACCATATACTGTGAAAATCAGGGGTACGCAATAAAAATCTGGAAAAACTTTTTTTTGACTCTCGTTATTCTCCGATGTCCACATGAATGAAAAATTACATGTTCCGACGGGAAAGATTTCTGCATTGTATTTCGTGTATACCATTTTAAGACGGTTTGTTCTGTCTGATAAATTGCATAATTTCACGGTACTTCAATTGCACAAAAATGTGCGGTACATCGCCACCACCATTTAGCATATAAAATATAAATAGAACATACTTTAATACTTAAAGTCAAGTTCAATACTAAAAGTATTTGAAATTCGAGTGCAATCTAGAATTTCTGATCATGTTAATTACTTGTTACTGACATTTGTACGGATATATATGTTCATTTTTAGCTTTCTCTTTATTTAATTATGTCATCAAATAATTATACACTTAATTAAACAATTATATATTTAATTAAGCAAGAAAGTAAAATTCACAATGCACAAAAGGAAAATAGACACCAGGAGTTACGCTTGAGGCCAGGGCAAAACCCACCTGGAGAAAATCCATCAATCCTCTCCTTATAGAATTTGACATAGAATCTTTGTCAAAGAGAGAAATCCATCTGGAGAAAATCCATCAATCCTCTCCTTATAGAATTTGACATAGAATCTTTGTCAAAGAGAGAAATCCATGTTTATATACAAGCTGACCAGTATGACTTCCCAAGTGCCAAGTCAACCCTTCACCATCAGTGTTCATGAAGTTGTCCATAAGTTGTCACATGTCTGTTATACGTCTGCCACATGTTTGTCCTTAATACTGCTTCAGAAATGCCCTTTGTTGCTTTCCAAATGGTGGAGAATAGATTCTAATATATACTTGTTTCCATGTCCCAAAAAGTGCTAAGCTAACTTGTTATCTGGAGGGCTCACTTGGCAGTTGAGATTATGAAGACCGAACCTATTTACAATTTCAACACTCCCTATTTACAATTTCTAACACTCCCTCTTAACTAGGGAGGTATTCATAATGACTCATTGGGACATTCTCAAGTTGAAGACTTCTATAAGAAATAATCTAGATTGATAAACATCATTAATGAGATCATAATCATAGGTAACATTGTCAAAATACGAAGACCACCGTAACAAGTAAGCTCTGTCTCTCCATTATACCAGAGCACACTGACGGGAGGCATTCATAAGACACCATACTGCCTCTCTAAGGCACATACTCTTCATAGGTTCACCAGATATGTCCTCCACAGGACCATTTCCTGCTAGTCACAAGGAAATATTTAGTCAACTGAACATTCTTTAACCAAGTCCATGTACTTGACTTAGGGTGTTAATCCTAATCGGCCACAGTGCATGATTCAAGAATGTTTGTTTAAAATGCTTATCCAATCCACTGTTCTCCCAATTCGTGTCCATGCACTTGACTTATGGTTGTTAGTCCTGACCACAATACATGACACATGGAGAACTAGGTGTCCATCCTCATTCCCCATTCCTTAATTTGGGAGGAGTAATCCACAAGCCTAAGCTTGTCCCGGGATTTGACATATTTCTCTTTCATCAACTACTTATTCATCCGTGGAGATCTATTGTAGCTGTAGCTTTTTGGCTCCCATTTGCACAATATCTCAAATCATAATTTTCTCCAAACTTTCATGAAAAACTATATTTTCTAACAATTTTCATACTGCTTCGATCATTACAAAATATCACAGTCGAATCCAACACACCATCAAACAGTCCATCAAACATTTTACAGGGCCAAACAACTTCATAGCTAATTGCACAAACTGACATATCTTCTGCCACCGTAGTGCTTAGTGCAATAAAATCTAAATCTTGCTTCACGTTCTTCCAAGAAACCATACCAGACCTCGAGCAGAAACAACCACTAGCAGTGCTTGTTTTCATCATCAACACTACCATCCCAATAAAATCAATCTAACCTTGCAGTTGAATCTCATGAGCTGCAACATATTAATAACTCCCTCTTCTATAACAGCTTCTACTTTCCGTCAAAGACAAAAACATATGATCATCTTTAATCCAATCAACCGAGTCCAAGTCCAAAGGTCTTCTTTAGTCACGTTTCTTCAAAAATCTGAGGTAACTTTTTCCAACAGAGACAAATGTCTTATCATGATTCTCTCCCTCTTATTTGGGAGAATCTTCTTGCTTCCATGCTGGATCTTGACTTCTTTTAGATACAGTCAAGATATACTTCAAACTACTTGCTCCCCCTGCATTCAAGTCTTCTAAAATATGGAGAGTCCTCTTGTTTTGCTATGTTCTTCCATTTCCTTTATTCGTTGCCAAGGTTTAGATGGCCCTTGTCATCAACTTGCAATCTTCACTAGGAGGCCATAGAAGAACAAATACAATTAGACAAGAGACTATCCAAAGGTAGAGACAATATCAACAATAGCAACTAAACAAAGAAGATGAAAATATGGAGAGTCCTCTTGTTTTGCTATGTTCTTCCATTTCCAAGTCCAAAGTACAAGGTCTTCTTTAGTCATGTTTCTTCAAGAATCTGAGGTAACTTTTTCCAACAGAGACAAATGTCTTATCATGATTCTCTCCCTCTTATTTGGGAGAATCTTCTTGCTTCCATGCTGGATCTTGACTTCTTTTAGATACAATCAAGATATACTTCAAACTACTTACTCCCCCTGCATTCATGTCTTCTAAAATATGGAGAGTCCAATTAGATAAGAGACTATCCAAAGGTAGAGACAATATCAACCAATATCAACCATAGTAATTAAAGAAAGAAGATGAAGGAGTACTTCTCATTGAGAAAAATCAACTCCCTTTTAATCTTGGTCCTGTTGTAATCTTTACCATCCTTGTCTTCACGGTAGCATGATGTTATTTTTGTCATACCCAAGAGATAAGGCTTCTTTTGTAAGTGGAAACGATTAGTCATAGGGTTTGGTCCCAGGGTTTTATGGTTCAAACTTTTGCTGGGGTTTACAAACCCTAGATGTTTCTATATCCAAAGTCTTCAAAACCTGCTATCCTTCAAATTTGTGAATTCTACTAGTATACTAATGTGTTCGCTGCAAACCCTGGAAATGCCATTTATATGCCTTATACTGGAGAGATGGAGCTCATTGATATTTTGTTCACTGATTCTTGAACTTTGATTGTACCACAGGAACATAGTCTTCATGTGCAAGAAAAAGGATCCAAGCACCTATCATATAGATTATGTTTTGTCACATACAATACATCTTTTCATGACCTGCTTATATGTTATACAATACTGTCTTCAAGGATATATGTTATATGATTGAGACTCCTTCAGAATGAGGAGAATCCTTATCGTGATTGACCTTGATGGTTTTTTTGCGTACTTTAGATTGTCTGGATTAATCCGCGTATACTTCACAGTGTCTAGATATATTCAAGTGTGGCATTATTAATAGTTTCAATGAGAACCACCAGTCTCATATCTCTTATCGCTAGACTCATACTGGGTCCACAAACCAAAATTTCTAACTGTGACCTGATAGTACATACCTTGTAGACTTTATAGAAATCCGTATCTCTGTCTTCTAGGTCCTTGTACTCGTTTGGTTATCATTCACATGAAAACAACATCGCTCAGTATTAGGCAATATTGTATTCAAATTTGTCAATAATACCATTATATTGACTCAGTGTTCTAATATTTTAATATCTTAAGGAGCACCATATTTTGCACATATCTTTACGACATGTTGAGATCATCCTGCTTCGTTGGATTAGAAGTAATTAGATTCAAAGATAGCAGATTTATGACCAGACCTAGACTTGATTTTGCTGGCAAATTTTAAAAAATAAACAAATACATACCTTGAGTGTCAAGCGTCAGACAGAGATGCGTACCAAGTTAATACTTGAAAGTTGTACGTACCTTGAAATTTATTTGGATTAGGCAGAGATACAGCCCGTGGTAATTCTTTTCCAGTTTCGTAAGGATATTAGGTTGGCTATATAGTATTTTGATTAGGTCTTATCTCCTTTTATTTAAACGTAGAACCATATCATGAGATTATCTTCTCGTCAATATACTCTCAACCACAATGTGTTTGAAATTGTAACTATCAAGATGTCTCTTAGACTCGGACTGTCAATACGAGCCCGTATCAACACTATAACTCGAATTAATTGCAAATCTATCTGAGATATCATTTCATAGAGATCATTCTTCAGACTTCAGAGATCGTATGCCACAAAGATCATACTGTATGCTACAAAGATTCGTTTTACAAGAGTACAAACTCAAGATTGTTGCACACCATCCTTTATTTCAAACTTCGGACTCAGACTAGTTCATAACTTGGATGCCATTTAAGCCAGAGATGAAATTTTGACTTTGGCATGCTTTATTTATTCTTTAGGTTAACATATTCTTACTGAAGACAATTACTTCAAATTCCATATCAGCCCCTATCAACACATTTGTTAGTCGATTTCACTTTCATTAGCAATGAATTATTATCACATTGATAGTAACTTGAGAAAGAACGTATATATGATGGAATCAGAAGACAAGCCAAGACAAGAGAACACAAGGATATGGCTCAAGCCAGGGAAAAACCCCAAGACGAGGAAAACCCTTCACCAATTCTTCTTATTATTAAAATCAAATGTTCAACAAAGAAAAAGGGAGTACAATAAGAATGACTTGCCAATTGATAACAATCAATCTACGATTCTGATCACGAGTAAGGGTTTGCTATCAGCCTGTTACAACCCTCTTTTATCCACTTCCATACCTCCTTAATTACTGCGGTTTTCCTTCAATTATTTTGGTTCCTCTTTGCTACCAACATGGGCTAGAAGTTAGCACCCCGACATGTCATCTGCCTATTTGATCAAGAGAAACAGGGCCGTGGCCTACCAATAACCCAAAATTGCTTTTCGGCCTTTCAGTGCCAAGACAATCAGGTCTGCGGCCCACCTGTGGCTCCATACAAAGAATGCAACTAGCTGTAGAAGAGTTCTTCATCTAAGGATTATGCCAAAACATCACCCAGATTATTCCTTAAGCCAACGGCTAGCAACCAGCTCTTAACTCAGAGCTCTGGAAGATAAATAGACCCAAACAATTCAATCTCCAAGCTTCTCCAATCTGCGAAAAATGAGGAAGAAGGCACTTCTATATATACAATTCGATGGGGGTCAAGGGACGTGACCATTGGGCTTGATGAGCCAACATATAGGAGAAGCCGACCTTCTTAATTTTACATTTAAGAAAACATAAATTCGAAAACCCACTCTTCCTTACTCAAATTTGACAATCTTGAGGTCGATTTTGGTCCTCGAAAAGAGGAATTCAATGCCATAATTTTCTTCATCAAAGGAGCAGTCCAAAGTGGAATTTGGCTATAGTTGCCAAATTTAACGCTCCCTTTCAACTAGGAGAATTACACCTAACGAACCATCAACCATTGACAATGATCATCATGCTATCATGTTGCCATGAGTCATCTTTGTATCTTGTATCATCTTTGCTGTACACTAATATAGATAATGAAGAAGAATTGATCGACTGTGCCACTCTCCACTGACTAAAGTCAATCCACATAACTAGATATAAAACCGCAAATAGACTTGATCCCAAGTGATCAAGTTTGTTGAACATCATTCATCCTAGACATAGGGAGTACAACAATACACGACGTGACCATTGGTAGCGCTATGGTTCCAAACCACTTTTCCCAACTCATTGGCCATATGATAGGTACTTCCCATGTGTCCCCGACTACATGGGTAGGATGATACTGAATCAATAGCAGGGAAATAATATATCACATATTGCTCACAATCACACATAGGGAAAAGATGAACCACATCCTACAGTCGCACATCACAACCAATGTAGAGAAAGGATGAACCACATCCTACAGTCGCAAATCACAACCAACGTAGGGAAATGAATAACCACATCCTACACGCATGCAAATCACCGGGTGTAGGGAAAGGATGAACCACATCTTACAAGCACAAGTCATAATCATATGTAGGGAAAGGAAGAACCACGTCCTACACGCATGCAAAACACTGAGAGTAGGGAAAGGATGAACCATGTCCGACATGCATGCAAACCAACAATAGTAGGAAGGATGCTATACATGGGGAAAGGATGAACCACATCCCACCGACATGTCAATCACCAATCGTAGGGAATGAGCATCTTACATGTGGGGAAATGATGAACCACATCTCACTGACATGTCAACAGATGCCTATATGCAGGAGAAGGTGAACCACTCATCCTGCTCATATGCCATAGGAGAAGGTGAACCACTCATCCTATGCATATGTCATCAATTGTAGGGGAAGGTGAACCACTCACCTTTCATATATGTGTCCACAATTGTAGGGGAAGGTGAACCACTCATCCTACACACGTGTCCACAATCGTAGGGGAAGGTGAACCACTCACCCTACACACATGTCAACCACCATAGGGTATCACAGGGGAAGGTGAACAACTCACCCTATACACAGTGCACCAATAGGGGAAGGTGAACCACTCACCCTACACACATGTCAACCACCAAAGGGTATCATAGGGGAAGGTGAACAACTCACCCTATACACAGTGCACCAATAGGGGAAGGTGAACCAACAACCAACGATGGTTTCCAGCGTACGAAAGAGCTTCAACAACCAACTGACTTCATAATAAGCCATGCATTCAGCTTCAATGGTGCTCTTAGAGCAACAAAATCAAGTAATATAGCATCACTATGCTAACTGAGACAGTATCAAAATATTCATGCAGCAGCTATCAATGAATGAGGCACAAGAAAACCAGGGATCAACAGTTTCTCCATTTCATTAGGCTTTAAAAGCCTTATAACATACATCAATAAAACTGTATTTTCAATCATTGGTCCCTCTAAATATGGGAAAGTGACCTTGCCCAAGTCATAGCTACTTTTCATGAGCCATAGTCATCTATACAGTTTTACCAAGGATTCTATGGCTCCCTCTAAAGCCTTGCTTCAGATAGTTATGCAGACTTCATCAATCTGATCCTCATCTTTAAAATGATACGTTGGAATTGTGTCAGAGAATTTCAGAAATGTTCTTTAGATCAGAGAGAAAGTCATCTTCATGGTCCTGTTACAACCAAGCCGAAAAAATCCTTTCAATTATCCAACTATTTCATGACGGCTATTAATCCATTGTGCAAAGGTCTGAGGCATCTGAATACAACTAGCCTCATTCAAAGATTCAAAATCAGGGTCCTCTCAATGCCCTTACACAATGAGGAGGCTACTGCAAGGGTCATGTCCTGGTTCCTTTTAAGATAACATACTTTCAATGTTGCTCATATTGCAACCTTCCTCATCATTTTCTTTCATGGGTTCTAAACTGTTGCCCTGCTTCAAGGCATTGTCAATCACTAAACTGGGATATCATAGATTTACCCAACTTCTAGATATGACCTAGAGTAGTCTTGCTTCCCTTGATTCAGAGTCCTCTCTTGTCATTCATTATTCCTAACATTTTCTGCCATACTCTGGAATCTAAATAGTTCATAGAGAATCCAAGCTATGCAAGCCATCGAATGTTGTAGATATGGCAATGGAACTCTTGTTGAAAAGCTGATTTCTACTTCAAGGTTCTAATACTTGTTACTAGCAGACGCCTAGAATCAATGACACAATGATTATTAATTCAATGTTAACTTATGTTTCTAGTTAGTGGAGCCTATCCATGCTAACTCCTTAGATTTATCAAGAGGAAATCTCTGATATCATAATCTCTCAGCAATGATGCAAAGCTAACTGATCGTTCATCAAGACCTGACAATGTGCACCTATAACCCTTGATGATGACTTCTCATGCAAAATGTGCTACTGAAGGTTCCTGCTAATTATATCAATAATAGTGCTACTGAAGGTTCCTGCTAATTATATCAATAAGTCTGTTGATCCAAACTTCATTGTCCGCTTGAACACATCTTTGCCACAACTATACAAGGTTGCTTCTTTCAATGAACATGTTACATGGCTTCAAGATAAATTTCACTGTATGCCTTAAGTTTTCCTTGTATCCAAATATTCACTGATGTGATTACATTCAATGACAACATTGCTACTGAAAATATAGAGAAATCTCTATAGATCGGCTCAACCGATCTGACCACGTGTATGAATGTATACGAGCGCTGAAGATAGAGAATCTTACTTAGTCCATACGACTGCAAGTATTCTTCTCACTGAAGGTTAATCTTCATAAATGGGAGAAAAGTGATGAGCCTAGATTACTTCTATAGGAGTCTCAACTCCTCTTATTTTGAGACATAGTCTTGAATTAGATTCCCCTTGAAATGTAGTTAAGCTGGGCTTGAATGATCAGAGTTTTAAGGGTAGTTAGGACCTTACACTCAAAGGGTTATGAATAGATTCTTGCTTACAGTGCCCTAAAATCGATATAGGATTAATTGATGACATAAACGTTGACAACTAACAAAGTTAGAGATAACAGAGACAAAGGTACCTTCTTCATGGTAGAAATGCCACACTCTGAGAGGAGAGAGACCTAACCACCCTGGATTTGAATTTACCTCCGAACTTGAAAGTCCCAAACGCCAATATTCCCACAAATTGTAATGCTTTGTCCACTCTGGTACAAACCAGAAGAGAAATTAGAGACAAAATTGGAGCTCTTCCTAGAGTTGCCACCAAAGAAGATGCCTTGATGCCACAATTGAGAATTGAGGACTAACCAAGACCTGAAGACCCAAACCTTTGGGGAAACACTCTCGAAAGAGGGAGCACGAGAATCAATGGCCCAGAGGAGAGACCCCTTCCGAATTTAACACTTCCATCTTTGTTAGCACACACAAATTTAATTATCACAACCATAAATTTCCCTTAGCTCCACTCCAACTTCATCATCATTATACTGTTTGGAGAATATTTCCAATGCTTGAGCGTGGATTTTTTTAATTTTTTGAGCATGCGATACAGAGCTTGCATGACGAATGCTGCCAATAAAGGACATGTAATGGATGGAGGGTGCACCAGCGAAAAACATCTTATACGGAGAAGGAATAATCCATCATAATTTGATATGGTATTAATGCAGATGGCAGGGTTAGTTAGGGAGAGGGAATTGAAAAGATTGTGAATAATCCATAGTATTCAAAACTGGCCCAGCGAACCGGTTACCGGTCTAACCGGCCGGTAAGCAGGCCCACCGGTTGAAACCGGCCAAAAAAGTCGGTCAAACACCCTACTTTGCTAAAATATGCAGCTAACCAGTCCTAACCGGCCGGTTTCGTCCTAAACTGGCCAGTTAGGAGGCACGCCCGCCGTGAGCCCAAAAAACGACTTTTTGACTGTGTTTTAGGGGTTTTGGAGGGAAACCAAGGGTGCTTTCCCTCCAAAAACACCCTCTCCAAGCCTTTAAGAGGCCCCTCTCTCTCATTTGTCTCACACCTCTGATTTGGAGTGTTTATGAGTGTTTGTGAGCTTGGAGAGTGTCGAGTTTTTGCTGAAGTGGTCATCTTGGAGTTGGAGTTGGAGCTATTTTGGAGATAGTGTGTAGCTGTCAGTGGAGTTTCCATTTTCAAGAGGAGGCTAAGGAAGCTAGTTTGCATTTCCAGGTAAGGATTTTCACTTGAGAATTCCTCATTTGACTGCTGTCCATGAATAATTTTTTTTTATGTGCTATAAATTTATAAACTTCTCACTTCTATCAACTCTCTAGCTCTATGCTATCAAATTTTGTAGCTTGCATGTGCATTTGTTTTCCTACATCTAACTTTGGTTTTCCATGTTGCTTAGCTGCAATTTATTTTTTAAATGGCAGATTTCTTTGTAAATTGTTATTATTTCAAGCAAACATGGCTCCAAAAGAAAAGGACAGTGCATGGGCTCATTGTGATGTAATTCATGGAAAAATGATATGCAAATTATGCCATAAATCTATTGGAGGTGGGGTATTCTTAGGTTGAAACAACACTTGGCTGGGATAAGAGGCCAAGTAAAGCCATGTGATGCACTAAATGCACTGTTAGGTCTTATTAGGGCATAATATATTTCCAAGCTTGAAAAGTTTCATGAGGATAAGTCTAGGGAGAAGGCCATCCAAGATGACATTGCAAGGAAGAGGGAATTACTAGAAGCCATGAAAGAGAGTGGGTATGATGATTATGAGATTCAAGACTACTCTTCTATCCCTTCCACCAATGACCCCTTTCACTATGTTCATCATTCTTTTGGCCAACCATCAAAAGGAACAAAGAGAACAAACATCCAAAGTTATTTCTCATCTTCTGCCAACATTGCCTCTTCTAATCCCACTTCCTCCCAGCCAAGTTCTCAACCCACTTAGGATCAACATTGGAAAAGACAATGCAAAGAAACTTCTCATCAATACATTGCTAGATGGTGGTATGATTCAGATATCCCATTTAATGCTGCTTACTCACCTTATTACCAAGCTATGCGGGACTCTATTATAGCTACAAGAAAAGGCTTCAAAGGCCCTAGTCTGCGTGACTTGAGGGGAGCTCTTTTGCAAAAAGAGATATCTTCCATTGATGAGTATTTGGTTGAGTTTAATGATTCATGGCTCAAAACAGGTTGTTCCATAATGTCAGATGGATGGGCTGATGGAAAGAACCACACTATCATTAATTTCCTTGTTTCTTACCCTCAAGGAACCATGTTTTTGAAATCAGTTGATGCATATGATAAGGTGAAGGATGAAACCCTTCTATTCGAGCTTTTGGATAACATTATTCAGGAAGTTGGGGAGCAGCATGTTGGGTAGGTCATCACCGATAATGCATCAAACTATGTTATTGCTGGAAAGATGCTTGAGACCAAATATAAGACCATATTTTGGACTCCATGTGTTGCACATTGTATAGACCTCATGCTTGAGGATATAGGCAAAGTGGAGTGGGTAGAAAACACTGTAGAGCATGCCAAGTGCATTACAAAATACATTTACAACCACTTATGGGTATTGAGCCTAATGAGGAAAAACACTAGGGGCAAAGAGCTTGTTAGGCCTGCAATTACGAGATTTGCAACTCACTTCTTCATGTTGCAATGTCTCAATGGTCAACATAAAAACTTGCAGAAAATGTTTTCCTTTGAAGAATGGTCTAAATCTCGGTGGGCTCGTAGACCAAATAGAAAAGACACCAAAAATAAAGTGTTAGACACTTATTTTTGGAAAAGGTCTCTAGAGCTTGTGAAAATTACCGAGCCCCTTGTTAAGGTGCTAAGGATGGTGGATGGGGAAATATTGGCCATGGGCTACATTTATGAGGCTATGGATTAGGCAAAGGAACAAACACAGGCAGCTTACAAGGACAGGTTAGCTAAATATGGCCGTATATGGGAGATCATTGATAACAGATCAAACAATCAACTCCATCGTCCTATACATGCAGCTGGGTATTTTTTGAACCCAAAGCATCATTATAAAAATCAGCTAGGAGATTTGCATGATGGGGATGTTGGAGCTGGATTGATTGATTGCTTGGAGCGCATGGTCCTTGGCCATGCAGATCAGTGGGAAATACATAGACAACTTAATATTTACACTATGGCAGGTGGTACTTTTGGCAAAAACTTGGCAAAGATGGCAAGAGATGTGGACCAACCAGGTAAGCAATTCCAATTTCCAATTTGTTTTTATTTTCAAGTTAAAATTGTTTACGTTCTTTACAATTCAAATTATAAACTAAGTTACTAATTAATGTCTTTTTCTTTGCATCACATTGGTGGGAGTCATTTGGTGGCCAATGTCCTCAATTGCAAAGGTTTGCAATTAGAGTCCTCAGTCAAACTTGCAATGCTTCAGGTTGTGAGTGCAATTGGTCTGTTTTTGAGCGCGTAGACACGAAGAAGAGGAACCGTTTGGAACAAAAACGGTTAAATGATCTTGTTTTCATGCAATACAACCTTCGACTTAGGAGGAACCAAATGATGAGCAAAACACCTGATCTAGATCCCATTGTGTTGGACGATATTGACCCAACATCAGAATGGGTGGAGGAGACTGAAGATCCTATGTTTGAGGCTTATTTTGATATTGACATGGCTTTAGTGGGGGATGAAGCAGATTATGTGGCGGTATTAGAACCAGGATCAATAGCGGCATCAAGGAAAGACAATGAACCAATGGAAGGCACTAATCGTTTAGGTCGACAAACTCGTGCTTCCATTAGGTCCACTTCTATTGTTATTGGTGGCATTGATACTGAGGTTGCAGATCAGGCTGAGGCATCCTCAGACTCTGAAGTAGATGATGTCTATGTAGCTCTCGATGATGATCCTGTGGCTAGTAGTGGTGATGAACTTGATGATTGATCATGTGCACACTGTAGACTTGTAGTAGGCCAATGGCCTCATAGCTTGCAACATTGTTTTGGACTTTATAGGCCATTTAGAGCCTCATTGCTTATGTATTTTGCTATTTTGTCAATGATATGTATTGCACTCGGCACCATTTTAATATATTCACCTTTACATTGTATATAAATGAACAAACTTTGCATATTTTGTCTCTATTGGCTTGGAATCATGGTTTTAAATCTTGAAAATAGTTTTATTTCATTAAGAATTAATTACTTAATGTATTTTTTAAAACTGGTTCGTTTAGACCAAACCAGTCCTGGTTAGATCCGTTCCGGTCGGTAAATCGGTTCATTAAGTGGACCGACCCGGTCACCGGTTCCAGTTTTAAAAACACTGGAATAATCATGACTCGATTTCGAGGGAGATTACTTAAAACCATATAAATTAAATCTTGATGTTTAGGTAATCGAACAATTGGATCTGAGCTCCTTTATTCTTAGCATAGTTTCTTCCATTGAGCAAGCGACATTTGCTAACTCATTTGCCTCTGAATTACTGGATCTAAGAATATGAAATGAGTCAACACGATCGTTATTAGGGAGTCCCCTAATATGATCAAATCTTTCACCCCTTTGTCCTTTGCAATATAAAGACCCTACATGAGGCTATACATTTCTACTTGGTTATTTGATCTTCTCCCTAAGCCCTAGGAAAACTTGGTTTTGACCATTCCATAAGGATTGAACATAAACCCTCCCCCTCGTGACGCCCCTAAAAGAACATAACTACTTTTAAGATAAATATTAACCTTTGATTTGTGAGTACTACAAAGAATATTGTAAAATATTCCATAGAGGTAAATCTCTAGCATCCATTAAATAATTATTGATAATTAAATTAAAATTCTAGAAATCCTATTCCAAAATAAACACAATTATGATGAATTACAATTAATTGTAATCAAACACGGTATATTATTATTAAATCTAATTACCCATAAATAATGCCATTAACCCATCAATACTAACCCAGTAACATATAAATATTTTAAACATAATTCAATTAACCTTTGAAGAAAAACATACCTTTAACCATTTACAATTATGTTATTTTTTTGCATTTTTTAAAATGAACTCTATCCAAAATATAATCTTTGTTTATTCTGACTTTTGTAAAACTTTATCTTTAAAATATTGAAATGACATATTTGAAATTTGAGTTATTAAATTTGTACAAAGTGAATATCCCTCAAGTGTTTCAAAATTTCATTTATTTATTTAAAAAATGCATTTTCATTAATAAAAAATTGACATTTTTATTTATATATATATATACATTTTTCATTAATAAAAAATAACAATTTTATCTATATATAAAACTAAACTAATGAAATTTTTTAATAAAATATATTTTAGGTATGGTTTAATTAATTAATTTTTATTTATTTTTTGGATTAACTTTAATCAAAATCTGACCAAGATTGTAAAAAAATTGAGATTAAGTTGTTTAATATGTAAAATACAAGTGCCCTAATTTTTTTTTAAATGTGCTAAATCTATTTATGCATTCAAAAATGCATTTTAAATAACAAAAAATCACTTCTTTTTTGCAATTGTTTTTGCTTAATTCCAATAAAAAATCTATTTTATCTATAAATTAAACTACACCCATATTTTAAATAATTTACTTTCAATACATTTATTATATTATATTGATTATTTAAAAAACTATGGTTACTTATTATTATTATTTCTTCTTAGAATTAAAATCTCTGAACACTTCAGCTTAGAAAATTGAGGTGCGATATGTAAAATTTTATGTTATATTAATTAATTAAAAAATATACATCGACAAGCTTGAGGAGTGGTTAAATTCGCAAGGGGGTGATGGTATCTATTTGTGCACGTTTGTTATAAGGCTTCTTTTGTATATAGATGACCTTATTCTGATTGCTAAATCGACTTTTGGTTTGCAAGAGCACTTACAATCGGTTGAGCGTTTTTGTAGAAGTGTGAGGATGCAAATCAATATCAGTGAAACAAAAGTAGTGGTCTTATCTAAAAAAAGAGAACATAACCAACATAAGTTCTACTTTGAAGGAAACATTCTAGAAGAAGTCGCTGATTACAAATACCTCGGGATCGACTTCAACAAAAATCTAAGTTGGAATGGTTGTAGAAAGAAAAAAACTTTTGGGGGGTTGGAAAACATTTTATGCTTTTCAAAATAGGTGTAGAGAGGCAGAGTTATGGGACTGGAAGACCAGTGAAACTCTTTTTGGGCTTCTAGTGGTTCTAGTGATTCTTTATGGTTGTGAACTGCGGGCTAGTAGTACCTCCGACATGCAGTGGAGACAAATTGAGAAAATTCAGAAGCGTTTGCTTACAAACAAATTTAAGATTAAAAGTACAGTTCCTTATGATATCTTGTTAAGTGAAACATGAACTGCTCCAATTGAAGCAATTTGCTATGGTGCGAGTCGTAAAGTATTTAAAAAAAATTGAGCAAATGGAAGAGGGTAGATGGCCTAAGTTTGTCTTTAATGATAGATTGTGCAAGAGCAAAAAAACTTGGATGTCACAAAATAACAAATGGTTTAATAAATAGGGTATTTGCTTGAAGGCGTGTCCCATAAACAACGAAGACATAAAAGCTTTTGTTATGGAAAAGTTCCACAAATGTATTTGGGATAAGGAGCTAGGGAGAAAGAAAAATTACTATATTGAAGTGTTTAATCCCACTCATAATCATCAACCAAAAGCATACATAGAGGCCAATATCTCTTGGAGAGGATTCTCATCAACTCCGTTGTGAAATAGGACGTTGCAACATGCCAAAGGAAGTGTGGGAGGAAAGGGTATGCATTTTTTGTGGGAGGAAAATGTATGCATTTTTTGTTCTTCTGGAAAAGTAAAAACAAAAAAACATTTCATTTTAAAATGTGAGGGGTTTGAAGACAACATGGAAAGTTACACAGATACATTGGCAGCTAGCTCTTGGAATACTCTATTTAGTGAAAGGTTTGTTGAAAAGCTGGGAGAATTTATTGTGAAGATTCACAGAAAAAGGGCCAAATACATCAAGTAGATGAAAAAACAATCTGTCCCATAGACTATCTTTAGCCTCGTGGACGTTAAAAAAATTTCTTTCTTTCTTACTATTTAACCTATTGGCATGTTAGTTTAGTGCAACGTGGCACACGGTAACTGTTTATCAGTGCCCAAAAATTCAAATGCTGTCTCTTGCACCAAGTGTTTTCAACGCCATTCCATTTTCTATTCTTCCATTCTTTGCATTGCAAGAAACAACTCTCCTCAGCGGCCATGGTTTCCTCGACTCAACAAGTTCAAAGGGAAGCGAAAAGTCCTCCTCTAGGGACAGCCAAATGATATTCCTCACGGCTCCCCGCCCTGTAGCCAGCAGGGGTTAAATTTGACGCCCGTATGCTCGTATTTCGCATTTTTACCCGTAAAATACGTTTTAATCTAAAACCTCCACGTCATGCTCAACTTGCCATTCATTTTCAAAAACGTCATATTGACGGGCATGTTAAAAAATTAAAAGTTTTAAATTTTTTTTTTTTT
>APFE030088507.1:102864-115393 GCA_000404065.3 Pinus taeda
GTTTGAAATTTCAGTAGAGCTTGATGCATTGAATCCATTTGTCTTTAGTGGGATATTAAACTAGCTGAATTCTGGGTAATGGGTTATGTAAAAAATTGAGCTTTGTTTTGTATTTGCTGTAAAAAATTGACTGGACTTTCAACAACGGTTTGTGCAGTAAATAGCATTAGACTGTTGGGTTTTGTCCGAAATGAGGTTGAACACAACTTCTGTCTGCAAAAGAGGGATATGCACATTGTCCCACATTCACTTCCACTGTGCAGATTAATGGGGCCTCTTCACTGGAGGCCCAACAAAGAGTAAAAAGGAGGCTACAGGTAAAGCTGCATGTGAAGCAATTCGGGCAATTGAGCCTCAGTGTTGTTAGTTTTGCAAACAGAAAACAAACTGTTTCCATTTTCCTATGTAATATCCTTATTTGCCTTTTACTTCGAACAATATTAGTTGTTGCTGATTCATTTGGAATCTCATTTCAGGGAATTATTTCTCCTTTGTTGAGTTTAACTCTAAAACAACTATAAAAAATGATTATGGGCATCCCAACTGGAGAATGCAATGTGATCCAGTCTGATTTGAAGATACCAGTTGATAACCTGACTTCTCTTAATCAACTATTGGGAGAAACTAATTCTGAAATTAAGACAGAGAAGTTAACTGTTGAGTCTACATCTATTGTTCAAAAATGTTCAGAAATGATAAATGTGGACGACCCAAGTGAAGTTAGATAGCCTCTTAAAAAAAGCAAAGGTGAATGATGCATTTGAATCTGACAAGAGTGTCAAATATAAATCAGACAAATTCAACAGTTGCAGAGCAGCCTCATAACCAGGTTAAGCAGGATCATTTTCGGGCACAGGTAGGGCAACTGAAACAGCAAATCGGAGATTTCCATCAAGATAAACAAAATGGATGCAAGGAGATTGAAGTAAAGCAAGAAAGCAATCAGAAAGTCGGTTTCAGAGAGTCCATTGGCGAGAGAAGTAAGTTCTAGAATTCATTTCTTCAAAGTTTACGAAGTCGTTTTCAGAAAGTCCATCAGCGAGAGAAGCAAGTTCTAGAATTCATTGCTTGAAAGTTTAGGAAATAAGCATTCCACTAGGGTAAAAAATGTGCTTGAGATATTTTTTTGGAATACTGGTTTGAAATGGAGTTGTCTATAATGCGATTTTTTGGAGATTCTGGTGACGGAATCTGGTGGAAGAAATTGAGGTTAAATCTTGATTTGTTGCAGTTAAAATAGTTTTTTAACTGCATATTTGGATTCAGCACTATGAAAAACCCCTGGGACGCTTTGATTGTGCAGAGACTAGCTATCAAACTTGCGATTCTAATAAATTACTGCCGTATTTCGACTGGAAAAAACCAACGGAAAATTTTTCAAAAAGTCGCATTATAGACCATTGCATTTGAAATTATGGTTATGTTAATGTTAAAATGCCTTGGAATGCGCAACATGTTGGTATTTTGGTTTTGAATTTTGGTTCTATTTTCAATGCAAAGATGTATTGGTGGTTGGTGTCAAATGCTTTGTTATGACTTGACTTCACTAGCTTATAATTTGATCGACAAAATTTCAGGTTTTCTTTCTGGCTAGCAAATGAACACGGGAGTTCATTATATCAGCTAGGTTTTATACATTTATAATATTTTTTGTCCTATATATTATTAATAACTAATTTTATTTGCACTAAGATTGATTACAAAGTTTCTTTAATCATGGCTTAGAAATCACGGTCATGAAATTTTCCAATATATAAGACTATACTATCACATCTATATTTTGGTTTATTATTTATGTTTTTTTAATGATTCAAATTCTTTAGAGATATTTTTGACAACCATCTATGTTCAATATGACAAGGAACTCTTGAATTTAATTGTAGATATATATGTGTAATTGAGAAAATAGTATGTAAATGTTAATTTGGCAACTACTCACTATAAAATATATTTCAATCTTTAGAATTAACAATTTAAGATTTTTTGTTTTTGTTTCTTTTTAAATTTGAGACTCATAACTCATATTTCATGAATATTACAATGATTAAGTATAGATTTTAGGGCGACATCTCAAATATGCAATCATTGTTTTTGGCATTGATTAAAATGCATAAATATAGATGGTCTTGCTTTACATAGAATTTTTCGTAACTTTCAAAAGAGAAGAAAAAGCTTGTAACACATGGTTAATTCTTTGAATATATCTAAGTTGAATGGAGAGAAAGTTTACACTCCATGTGATCTCAAGATGATATTGTAGGTACATTGAAACATTTAATTAATAATGCTTATAGTCATGGACAAGATGCAAATCAATGCTTATTCTTTAGTAAGTGTTTTCAATTTTAAATTAAAAATAATTTGTTTGAGTAACAAATATAAAATGTCATTATGATGCATGTAATATGCAAGAAACATGAACCAAAATTCAATAACCACATGTTAGATAGAAATGAAATGGACATAATGCTCAAACTTAAAAGTCCCTTTAGATAAGGATTAGTGTAAATCTCTCTTTACAATTATTGTCACATCATACTCTCAATTAAATGAGATACCTATTAAGAAAGTTATGATAAGATTATCAAGGAGGGGTCTATGATGATCATGAAATATATTATGATAAAAAAATGCGTAACATGTATAGGAACTACAAAATAATATGCTTTTTTATTTAATTATTTATTAGATGATCATGAAATATATTATGATAAAAAAATGCCTAACATGTCTAGGAACTACAAAATAATATGCTTTTTTATTTTTATTTTGATTTAATTATTTATTAGATTCTTAATGATGAAATCTAGGCTTAAAAACAAAAAACATTTTTTAAAGAATTATAATAGAAGCGTTCACAAGACACATGAAGTTTGAAACTAATATGGATTGTGTTATATTATGCCTAAAGGTAACAATGCATGAAAATAATGTGTTAAATGAGGTTACCATTGAATTTTAAGATGCTAAGATTAATACTTTTGTCATGTAAATATTGTAATAAGAGGACTAAAAAAATATTATATTTTAGAGACTTTTTGAATGTTGGAAAATGTGAAAGTATATGCCAAATGCTATTAAATATATTTTAAAAGTATTATTACAATTTTATAAAATGGGATTCAAATGCATTACACATGTTATTTTTTTTAACAAAGTCGGTTGCTGTATTAATAACTAAAAAAAATAGGGGAGTCAGGACTCCTGAGGTACATTAAGTGCTGAGGGCAGCCTGGATCAATGGAGTTACAAAACATATATCTCTCCTTGATCCTACTCCTACTTGTTCTGCCTTTAAAGACTTCTGAACTACTGTAAATTCTTACATATTGGAGCAGCAAAAATTGACATTTGCAAATCATTTCTAATCTATTTCTATATGACTAATGTGCCTTGCAGTAGATTCCTCCGGATTTTCATCCCCTTCTACTTGCTTGGCGCTTGAGGAACTTTGGGCTGCATTGTTGCGTTTGTCCATCATGTATTTCAGGATCGTTATGGACTCTTCCGCATGACTGCACCTGTTTGACAAATGATTAAACTGTTCATGAAGGGAAGAGACCCTGTGCAAGAAGAGGTCAATTTTTGCTCGGTATTTGTCATTAATAATGCGGTTCTGGTCTGCGATTCTTGTTTCCAAAATCCTCTGCTGGTTCTCTAAAACACGCTGCTAGGCTCTGATTTCTTCCATCTCAACTTGCAGGTTTGCACAATGCAAGCAATCCTCGTTGTGAGCCATAGCTGATGCTGTGGATGGGGAGAATAGGGGGCAAGTGAGTATGGAGAGTGGCTGCTTGATGTTACGGTCAACAACTCGGGAAGCAGAAATCTTCCCGGATACAGGGGCGACAGAGGAGAGACGGATTGCAGCACAACGCACAAAAGGTTTCCTGAGGACCTGTTAATTCCACTTGGAGACAGAGGCGAGGATGAGTGGGTCGCAGAGAGGAACAATCTGGGGATAGAGCGCTAGAGAAAGGAGGAGGGAGAGAAGATATAAGGGGAGGCGGGAGAGGTGGGAGTCGGTCACGAGATATGTGAGGAAATCCTGAGAGAGGCATGGGGAGGTCAGAGAACTGTCCTGGTTAGCCCGTGAGACTGGACTGAGAAGATAGAAACCGACAGAGCTGTTGAGATTGATGAGAGCTTTAGGAAGATCGAATCTATGCCATATCCCTATGTAGATTGCGATCTTGCTGAAGACCTGAGAGCTCTGATTCCAATCCTTTTTGTCAGTACTGTCCGATTTGGTGCTGAATAGATTGTTTCGGATCATGGCAAGGACTGATGGATCTCCTCGGAATTGCAACACAAGCTACCCACTGACCTTTCACATGCTCTGTTGGCATATCTGTCGGCCTGCTTGTTGAGATTGCGAAGGATATGGTAATATTGTAGATCATCCATTGTCTAATGCAGTAGTTGATTGCGCCTATTGATTTGCTAGAGGAGGGTATTGGGCGAATCCTTCTGGTGAACCATGAGGTGGATGACAACAGAAGAATCCCTAAAGATCTTTGCCGATTTCATCCCCAGTTTGCTTAACTGAGTTAGTCCTTGAAACAGGGCTAACGCTTCAGCTCTGTTATTCGAGACCTTCCCTAGCCCCCATTTGTAATGGAGGATGCGTTCCCCATTGGCGTTGATGATGATTCCCCTTGCTCCGGCTGTACCTGGATTCGATTTAGATGCCCCATCGAAAAAAAGATAGAAGCAGTTGCAATTTTTTTTCCAGTTAGCGAACTCCTCTTCTTTTAATCTGACTTTCCAGGAGTTAGTTTCCACCTTGCGTTGTTCATTCGCCATGCTACCTTTCTGTGCATTGTAATTTTTTTCCAGAATGTAACTTATAAAATCTCACTCTTCCACAGTATACATTGTTGCATCTATCTTACCTGAAGTTTTAATTGAAATAGTTTCCAGGGCGAGATTTTTGGCCTTGTTATAGATTATTCTTGTAGTTGAGCTCTTGCCTTGGAATATTTTCCGATTTCTTGCTAGCCAGATTCGCCATAGCAAGGTATAAGGGAGAGTGTTCCATACTCTCTTCACCGGGTTGCTTCTTTTTTCTTTCCAGGGGCAACATTTTCTCCAAATGTGGATTGCTTCAACTATGGAATGCTGAGGATTCCAAAGTAAGTTACTTGTGAAAGACAGTCTTTTCCAGCAATCAAAAGCAAAGGAGCATTCTACGAAGAGATGGTGCATTGTTTCTTCGGCGTTGTAGCAGTTGGGACATCTGGATGGGTCGTTGATGCCTCTCTTTTTCAAGTTCTCTGCTGTTAAAATTTTGCCTTTCAGCAGAAGCCATATGAAAATTTTTATTTTTGGAAGTGCCTCTGACCTCCAAACTATTTTCCAGTGGTTCCATAAATTCATGGGAAAGGTGTTGTTGCATAGGTATTGGTGGCCTGCTTTGACTGTGTAATTTGTTCCAGTTGAGTCCCAATGAAATCCATCCCTCTCATTTTTCTTGATGGGAGCTTTACTGTGAAGGAGAGTCTGTAGATAGCTTAGGCTAGGCTTTAATTCGTTGGGTATTTCCTGGAAGGACCACCCAATCCAGGTGTGGGAATGGGGATCCCAGCTGGAGATTTGATCCAGATGATGTATACCCCTATTGTTAAAGAAATTGATAATAGGTATGGCTTCTTTATGCATGTTTATGGGTTGTTGCCCCAAGATTTTATCAGTTCCAATGTTGATACTAGCTCCCCCCCAGGAACTTTAGAAATATTCTGAGTCATGAGAGGGATGACTTTTTTGCATAACTGCCAGATTTTAGAGGAGTCTCTGTTGGGAATATTGGAGTCAAGGAGTTGTTGCCTGGGGAAGTTTAGGTATTTGGTCTCCAGCACCCTTTTCCACCACGATGAGGGACCTGTTATGAACCTCCATACAATTTTCCCACCAAAGGCCAGATTTAAGAACTTAGGCGACCTAATATCGAGACCTCCTCTGTCTTGGGCTTGGATG
Organism: Pinus taeda; assembly: GCA_000404065.3. Taxonomy (NCBI): domain Eukaryota; kingdom Viridiplantae; phylum Streptophyta; class Pinopsida; order Pinales; family Pinaceae; genus Pinus; species Pinus taeda. The sequence goes on from APFE030088507.1 coordinate 108,841, forward strand.
ACATGTTTCCAGCTGACTAGATTAAACTTGCTTTTGTCGTTCTTCCCTCCTTGTCAGAGGAAGTGACATAGAGCAACTTCCATTTTGTGGTGAAATATGGCAGGAGCTTGATAGAGAGAGAAACGGTAAAGGAGAAGAGAGGTGATACCTGACTTGAGAAGAATAAGGCAGCCTGCTGGGTTGAGCCACAGTGATCCCCATTGCTGCACCTTCCTCTTCACCTTGTCAATGATTCCATCCCAGGTTCCAGCCTTCAATGGACCTAGGCTCACTGGCATGCCCAGGTAAGAGAAATGGGTCCACTCCAGATTGCATGTGACACCAAATATATTTGCGATACTGTGGATAACCTGATTTGAAGTGTTCCATCCATATATACAGCTTTTAAGTTGGTTGACCAAGCCTCCAGAATACCCCATAAATTGGTCAAGGAGTTTCTTGAACCGCCTTGCTATTGTGGTGGAGGCTCCTCCAATTAACAATGTATCATCAGCAAACTGTGAATGATTGATGTTCTTGGCTCCATTCCTGAATTTGATTCCAGTTATAAGACCCACTCTCCTATTGTGGTCCAGAGCTTGACTAAAGGATTCTGCCATGAGGATAAAGAGATAGGGGGAGAGGGGGCAGCCCTGTTTAAGACCCGGGGAAGATTGAAATGATTCACCTAGTCTGCCATTGATCAGGGGGGAAATCTAGGGCCCAGAGATGCAAGAAACTATAAATTTGATGAAGGGCATCTCGAACCCCATCTTTTTTAAGACAGCTATAAGGAAGGAGTGCCTAACTCTGTCAAAGGCATTAGCCAGGTCGAGCTTGAGGACAAACCCTTTTTCCTTCCTGGAGAGGCTCGAATGTATGGCTTCTTGAACAAGAAGAATGGAACCAGTGATCTGCCTATTAGGCAAGAAACCTCCTTGATTTTTATAGATCAAAGAGGGAAGGAGGGGTTTAAGACGAGAGGCTAGAATTTTGGACAAAATTTTATAGGAGGAGTTGCAGAGGGAGATGGGTTGGAATCTGGAAAGAGAAGAAGGTCGATTTTCTTTGGGGATGAGGGCAAGAAAGGTGGCATTGGTGAACCCTCCTATTTTCCCCTTTCTTTGTGCCCATCGGATCATCTTGATCAGGTCATTTTTTATAAGACTCTAGAACACCCTATAGAAGCAAATGGGGAATCCATCAGGCCCGGGTCCTTATCAGGATGCAGATTCCAAATTGCTCTTTTGATTTCCTCTTCTTCAATTTCCTTGTTAAGACTATCGTTCATATCCTTAGTGATTCCTTTGGGTAAATGTTGGAGCAAATCAGAATAATCCTCTTCCCTTATGGTTTCAGTTAAAAGATCTCTATAATGCTCGGAGGCGGCCTTCCTAATGGTCTCTTGAGTGCTGTGCAAATTTCCTTCATTATCCAAGATTGAGCTTACATTGTTCGTGAGCTTTCGAGCAGTAGCCTGTTTGTGAAAATAGGCTGTATTTTTGTCTCCTCATTGGAGCCATAATTGTCTGAATTTTAAATTCCGTTTGGTTTCTTCCTCCCTGTTAATGTGACTCAGCTGTGTATAGAGTGCGCATTCTTGCTCCTTGCTTTGCTGAGATAAGCCATGTGCTTCGATCCTTAATTGTACACTCTCTAAATCACTCTTGATTTTCTTTTTGACCTCCTCTGGCTCCTGGTAATTATCTTTGGCCCATTCCTTTATTACCTGTTTGGTTCTTTTTAATTTGGTTTCCCAGATGAAGCCTGGCGAACCTTCTACATGCTGGATCCAAGTCTTCTGAACGATTTCTCTGACTGCTGGAATCCAATTCCAAAGGGGGCTGTATTTAAATGGGATAGTTCCGAGGGGGCAGTGGGTTTCCAGAGTGAGAGTAATAGGATAGTGATCGGAAACTGAGGTATTGAGGACTTTGGCGTATCCTACAGAGAAGGAAGTGAGGTACGAGATATTGACTAAGAATCTGTCAAGCCTCTCCATTATGTTGTCGATGCCGATCCTACGGTTACTCCAAGTGTACCTGCGATTTTTGGGTACAACATCAACTAATTCCTGTTCCTGAGTGATAGCCTCCAGTCGACCTCTGAAGGGATCTGGAGTGAAACATCCTCCCCTTTTTTTGTTGGCATGCAAGACCAGGTTGAAGTCACCTACTACTATAATGTTTGAGTTTAGTTCCCCATCGATACTTGTCTTCAGATCGTCCCAACAGATTTCCTTTTCTCTGTAATGGTTGGGGACATAAACATTGTATATGATTACTGTGTGGCTGCCTTTTCTGTTGTCCAGAGCGGTTCTGATCCAATTCTGGTGGAGATTTGTTGAGGTGCAGTTCCATTTACTATTGTCCCAAATGGTGACAATTCCTCCAGAGGCTCCTCTTGAGTCACTGATGCATCCTAAATATTATTTCTGCTGATCTATTATTCTTCTCATTTCCTGTTGGTCTTGTGTTTTGGCTTTTCATTGTGGATTAGGTCTCTGAGGGAAACAACTTTGGAGGGGTGCCCTAAGCCCCTGCTATTCCAAGATAAGATTTTCATCATTAGGTATTGGGCATGCGGAGAGGTGCTCGCCTCTCTTGATCTTTGTAGCTTGTCTCTTTCTCTTGATGCCCCAGAATGAAGGATTTTATTGGAGTTTGTATTCCCATGGCTATGTCTTTTTGGGCATTCTCATCCCTGTGTTGTTTAGCTGATTTTTCGCCAGGTCCCGGTTTTTTGTAAATGTCGTTGGTTGTTCCATGTTCTTCCGAAGAGCTTCTGGTTATTCTTGATAGAGGGGGTTCAAGGGAGGCCTGTGATGAGATGATCTGGGAAGGGTGGGGATCAGAAGGCTCAGAGGGGGGATCTTCAGGGGGAGATTCAAGAGTCGAGAGGACAAGAAAGGGGTTGGAAGAGGAGGGGAGGGGCGGATCAGGCGGGAGGGGGACAAATGGTGAGGGGGAGGAAGAGGAAGGGCGCAGAACAGAGGGTCCAGGGGTGTTAGTTTCCAGGGGAGGCTTGGGTGGAGGAGCTGACTTCTTCTTTTTGACTGTCTCCCAGTGACCTTCCTGCTCGTCACTCTCTGCATTAACAAGTTTAGTACATCTATTAGCAAAGTGTCCGTATTCGTGACATACCTTACATTTAAATGGTATCTGCTCGTAATCCAGTTGCTGGACATGACTCCATTCGTCCACTTTCAGCTTTATTGCTTCAGGCAGTCCTTTGCCTAGATCCACTTCGACATAGATCCTTACACAAGCTTGCATGTTGTCCTTCGGCTCGCTACGATCGATATATTTTCCTACAACATTCCCTATGGCCCGAACATACTCATCTCCCCAGCAATGGAGAGGGAGGTGACGGAGACGAACCCAGACCGGAACAACACTGGGAATGTCCAGCTCCGGGTCAAAATCTGGGGTCCATTTATTGAGGTAGAGGCCCCTGGAGTCCATGAAGTACGACCCGTTCCTGAAGATCAAATCCTTATCCTCTTTGGATTCGAAGTGGAATGTATAGTACCCTTTTCCACAAAACCTAATTGATATTTTCCCTTGGATTTTGTCTGACCAGTTTCGTTCAACCCATCTTTGAACTGTTCTTGGAGAAGGCCAAAGGTCTGTAAATTGTCCTATGAGACCTTTTTCAGCAAGAGATAATGCTGCCATGCGAGGCAGGGTTGGAGGCAGCTGAACTTCTTGAAGAACATCTAATTTCTTAACAAATTTCGAAATCGCAGGTCTGGGGCGTTGAGGAGGGAGGGATTTCACTAGATTTGAAAAATATTTTTGTGGATCGATTTCCTCCTGAGGTGATTCCGGGAGGGCCATAGCGGGGGGCCAAGGCCCAGGCCGCCGCGATGCCGAGTGGGGGGAGCTATCTCAAAGGGCGCGCGCAGTTCCAATTTTCCTCTTCATGGCATTACACATGTTATTAATGCATGAGAAGTTTCTATTTTTTTTGGCATGTTTATAAGGGATTTTTAAACTCATTGCACAAGGTCATTATTCATAAGTTTACTAACGAAAACAAATAGTTTTAAATTATCTAAATGTAATTTTTTTTTGGTATATATAATGAATTGGAGAGATGAAAAACCAAGTGTATTGAAGAAATTATGTATTATTTTGTTAGTGCATTAATTAGTATTTTTTCTATGTTTAAGAGAAAAGTAAATCTTAGAAATATGTAGCAAGTATCTTTAAATTATGATTGCGATCTTTTTATTTTTTCACTTTAGGGAAAGTACCCACCTATCATCAATCCTAACCCACTTTGAGAAAATAACAATGAGCGTATAGGTATATGTAATCACTTTTGTGTAAAGAATTCTCAAATTCCTTATTTCCAATGCTTTGTGAACTAAGAAGGGTTCTATGACCCTTTCAACTATTCTTAGTATGGATTCATTAGTAGAGGATGCTTTTCAATGATATAACTAATTTCCTTTTATTAGAAAATTGTCTAACAATGTGGGTACTATATAGAAGGACCCTTTATGTTGATCTATGTAGAATTTATATTTTGCAATGTCTATTAAAACTCTTTCTTCTACTTAGCACTAGTTGATCTTCACAAAAATAATCCAATACCTTCTCCAACCAATCATTAATTTGTTCTTCCATGGTTTATCTAGAATGACCAAAAATTGTCTTCTTTGTATGTTCTCATTCATTTCTAGAGAATCCAATAAATTCCTGATTTATTTGGGGTTTGATTCAAGGAATTTTTGTGTGTTTATAAACAATATTTCTACAGCCAATGCAAAAGCCAAGTTGTTTGTGCACACATATATTTTATATAGTACTCAAGCTATTCATTCCACCACTCTTTTATCTCTTTCACTCACCACCAATGTGTTTCTTATTCATCATTTAAGATTTTCATTCAAATTAATATTTTATAATAATCTAGAATGAATCATCTTATAATTTGTCATCTATCGTGGTACTTTCCAAGTGGAAAATTTAGAGGAATTGGTTTGCAGGGCCCATCTTAATGGTAAGTCCTAGTTTAGAGATTTGGGGTCCAAAGCCTTATAAATATATTTTGAGGCATGAAACAATTCTTATTGGGGTAAAAACACTTAACCCCTCAACATTATTGTACAGACTAAGATGGATTTCCAATGGCGTGAAAATCACGTCAACCAAAGCTTGTATATGTAAGCTATGCCTCCCACAAATTAACCACCAAGATAGCGAGTGAATGCCATGTCAACCCCCATTGGTTATGTGTATCGCTATTCATCCATGCAATTATAAGAAGATTTTAGAAGTTCCAAAACCATAATAGTAATTGAGGGTTGAGGTATGCAAAAACCTTAACCCTAAATGGATATCAGACCATGTTAAATACTATATCACTAGGAGACAGGGCATTCCATTCTTTTAGCATTGCACTTTTTTCATAGTCGAGAAAAACATCTAGGAATGGGATTTGAGAGCACAATAGAGGAAGAAAATACTATAGCAACAATTTAGGCTATGGTGTTAAAATAAACTCCATAGTGAGTGCCCCTTTCTTTGTATTTACATTTTCATAACTAAAGAAAAGACAGAAGACTATATGCCTCACCTTCTAGTTAGGTTTTCTCCTATTCCGGGTTTTCCAATATGCATAATTTGATCATTTATGTCTATGTTGTGTTAATTTATTTGTTCTTTCATTTTTGTATTTTAGTTATTTTCATAAATTTGAGCAATAAGCTAGTGGTAATAAATCTAAGATCTAAAGAAATAAACTTGCATAATAAAAATATTTCAAAATATTATAAAATTTGTTGTGAGAAACTATTCCACTGGAATATCCATGGTAGTTTACCAGTATAGGTACCAAAATCATTTAATTTCGGGTATATTGGAAAGTTGTTGGATATAGGTATTAGTTCAAGAAGGAAGTCATAGAACCCTAGCCATCACAAATGACTCCAATCATACAACCCTTAGGAGGCAACAAAATATATATTTGTGATCCGGATTTAAACAGGAACGCAATAAAATACATAGATAACCACATACACAAAGATGCAGCGGAAATAATACTTCATTTCATTAATGGAAAATACTGAAATATGCTTACAACCGGAAATAGAAATAAACCAGCTAGGGCGATGGTAGCTTATCTCTGAGAAGAGATGTGTGGCTACATGCCTCTGAACTGTGTTACAATGAGGCTCGAAGGCCTATTTATTGTTGAGAAACAATGGAAACCCTTCACATTCCAAAACCTAACCCTGGAAGATGAAACGCCAAATTGTGGGCCCCGTTTTTGGGTAAGTTGGTACATCAACTTCCCGGGGTCGCGAATTGGTCGTCTTATCTCCGTTTGACGCGCATGATAGCCCGTTGGACAGATCTCTCCGAGGACTAGAAAAGATGATTTTTAGTCACAAAAAATCGCTGGCGGTAGATTTCCCAAAAAACGTCGTTTAGGGCCTCAAAATGGCTCCGGAAGTTTAGGACCCGAAAAACTGCTAAAAATAGTAAATTGTGCTATAATTAAGGAAACTGAAAAAAACTGCACGAAGCACTAGAGGGGATCCAAGTCGAATTAGCAGGTGGCC
>APFE030088507.1:118250-140975 GCA_000404065.3 Pinus taeda
TTCCCGGGGTCGTAACTTTGGCATACGATCTTCGTTTGATGCGTATGATAGCTCGTTAGAAATATCTATCCGAGAACTACCACTTTGGGAAGGGCAACATCTATCCATGGACCCATGTTGCCCTCAGATTTCCCAAAAAACGTCGTTTAGGGCCTCAAAACGGCTCCGGAAGTTCAGGACCCGAACAAACTGCTAAAAATAGTAAATTGTGCTACAATTTAGGAAACTGAAAAGACTGAAACAGACAGTTGTGGGGGTCCAAATGGGATAGGTGGGTGGCCACCAACATCCACCTGGATCTGATAGTAACTTATGATTGTATGCATTGTTATTGTTGTTTTATGTTAGATAAATTGATGATTATGTTATATGTTGTTGATGATATCTTATAGGTTGACTTGTCATTGTTATATGCTAGTAACCTGATGATTAGGGATATTTAATTTAATATCTTGATGTTATATGTATTGTGTTAACTTGGATTGGCCTATGTAGATGGTTATGGTTATGATATTCAAGTATGAACTGACTAATTGTGACATTGTGTTGTACTAATCTAGACTAACTGTGCGCATGTGATTATTATGTATGAATGATACTTGTTTATGAGTTTATGCAATCAACATGTTAGCTAGTTACTGTTTATGATCATAATTGTGATTGAGTTGATAAGTTGGCAAGTTATGTTTTACTAATATGGATTTATTGTTCAGACAAGATAGCCTCCCCTGATATACATTAAGGTATGAGTTTTCTTAGGTCGTATATTTGGTGCTTGACTGTTTGATTATGTCATCTAGTTGATTAATTTGACATGGTATGTTTGCAAGTTAGTTGGATGTTTGATGAATTGCATAATATGATTATGTGTTCCAATGATCTTGTTTTAAGATGATTTTACTAACATATATGTTTTGAGATAATTGATATGTACTTGAGTATAGTAGTTGACAGTTATAGCATTATGTCTAATGACTATGAGTTGACTATGGATTATGACATGATTGTTTGTAAATGTTGATTTCAAATTGATAGATATGATTGTTTTGATATCTGGAACATGTGGTTGACATGTGTAAAAAGTTGTAGGAAGCATGCTTGGTATTAGTGTGATAGGATATCAATTGATGTGTTTATATAACTAATAGTTGGATGATGTGACAATGCATAGTAAGACTTTATTGCAACAAAGTAAAAGGGTAAAAGAAAGGAATTGAGAAAGAATTCCTTTGGCTATGTTTGGAAACCCTAATTCCAAACAAATGAGTGCCTCACATACAAGAAGTCTTCTTAACCTTGATTTTGTGTGACATTATGTGGATATGTTCTATATTCATGAACATGTACTTGACAAGTATATTAGCCAGTATCTAGTTGCAGGTGGATCTGTCAAAGGAATTGGAGTCCCTTGAGAGATGGTGTGGATGTGTTCAGTTGCAAGAAAAGTGTTTGGCACAATAAGGTAAGGTAACCAATGTATTTTTATGTTTATTTATGCACTGAAAATTATATGTTGATGGAAGTATGATGCAGGGAGTTTCATGGAAAGAGAGGTTGCAATGAAATATTGAAGAAGGTTTGGTTTGAGAATTCCCTGGGAACCATGGGGATTGAGTCATGGTGTTTGTTTTCAGTCTTGTCCTTTTGGTCTTTCGTGATTTGTTATGCTTGATTTGTGGATATATTTTTATGTCTAATGTAAATGGATTTGAGGTATCACATTCCTTGGCTATGTTGGGAACTATTGTTCTCAATGTTGCACGTGTTGCATGAATAAAGGAAGTTCTCTTAACCTAGACCTTATGTTATCTGGTAATTATGTTATGATCATGATTATGTTGATGTTTATATATGTATACCTATATGTGTGTATGTATGTTGTTTCTGACGGGATCATGATTTTTTATGTTGATATTTATGTACATGTATCTATGTATCTATGTCATTGTTCGACAGGGTTTTCATGGATCATTCTTACGGAGGAATGATTGCCTATGTAGGAGAAGGACATGACGAGGTTCTTGGTTTATGAGGAATCAAATGGAAAGAGTAGTCATGAAAAATATATGAGTTCAATATCATGTGGTTATGAGTTGATATTATGTGATTATATTATGTCTATGTTATGGACAGGTTATACTGAGGGATACATCATTGAAATGAAAGCATTGTGGTCTGTAGCATGCTAGGATAAGCATGGATAAGACACTAGAAGCAAGGTTTCTTGGTAAGGACAATGTGGTTTTGGATGTGTGTGGTACTATTGTTGTGCATATGTTGTAAATTTTGCATCTATGATGTGTGCACATGTGGTGCTATGTATATATAGTGTGTGTACATGTTGTTTATTCAATGATTATGTACAAGGTGGTACATATAGTGTTTTGTGAATGTTGCATATGCAGTGTTGGGTATAGATGGTTCTATGTACATGTTGGACATGTAGTGTTGTGTAAAAATGATGCTATGTACATGTTGGATATGCAGTGCTATGTATAGGTGGGGTTGTGTGCATGTTTTACATGTGGTGCTATGTACATATGGTGTTGGGTGCATGATTGTAGAAGTGTTGTTGTGTGCATGTGGTATCGTGTACATGTGGTACAAGTGGTGATATTTGCAGGTGGTGTTGTATACATATCGATCATGTGGCATTGTGTACATGTAGTGTTGTGTACATGTTGTGTATAAGGTATAGTGTGCATGTGGTATTATGTGCAGATTGTATAGGTGGTGTGGTGTACCTATGCCGTTGTGTACACGTTGTGCAGGTGGTGCTGTGTACATGTGTTGTTGTGCACAATGTACAGATGGTGCAGCGTACAGGTGGTACTATGTACATGTGGTACATATGGTATTGGTGTACGTGTGGTATTGTGTGCATGTTGTACATTTTGTGTTGTATACATGCAGTACTATGTATGTGCATTGTGTAGTTGTGGTATCGTGACATGTGTATTCATTGTGTTGTACTCTGTGTGGGTGGATGTATTGTGTGGAATTGTATATAGGGTATATATGTATGATTTGTGTTGTATATTGGGTGTATGTGTATGCATTTTGTGGTTTCACACATTGTGGGAGGAAGCATGTCTTGTGATGTACATTGTGTACGTATACGTACATACACTGGGTGTAGGTGTATGTGTTGTATGTCATTAATAGGTGCGTGTGTTGCATGGTGTTGTATGTCATTTGTAGTTGTATGTGTGTGATGCACACTATGTGTATGTGCACATGGTTGAGGAGAAGGCACTAGGTGTTTTTCGGGTGTGCCAACCGATCCGAAGTTCGTACAAAATAAGGACAAAGGTAGAAGCTAAGGATTGATTAAAGGATAAGTATCAATATTTTATTTCAGTTTTACTATGCATGTGAATTATGATTCTATTTTATGATGATTACATGTGATTTATGATTCTGGTCTATGATGATTACATGTGATCTATGATTTTGGTTTATGATGGTTACATATGATTTATGATTTTGATCTATGATGGTTATGTTTTGAGATAACTTGATGTCATGTTTGTATACATGTTAATTTGGTCAAACATGTTATTTTGACTTGTTGTGATAGGAAGTAAACAGGATTGCAAGTATACCTTATTGACGAGCTACCAATGAGGTATGATTTGGGTTTATTTCAATTTATTTTGAATCTAATGGAAGTTATTTTCTTGGTGCAAGAAAGCATGAACTTGCCCAGTTGAAATCAACTACAAGAATTAACAGCAGCAGTGAAAGAAATTGGAACAGGTAGCTATATGCTGGTAAAGTATTCAGGCGCAGGAACATTGTGGGACACTGGTACCCAATAGTGTCAATTGATTTCCATGAGCATGATATGACCAGTATGATGGTTTTGAGGCAGGGATATTCCTTGGTTTTTGTATTTTCCAATGTAAGGAAGCCTTGCTAAGGGATGGACTACCCGAGATGGGAATGCCAACAAAGCTTGGAAGGTGATTGAATGCATGGAAGGGATGACCGGATTTCCTAAGGGATTGTGTAGCAGAGAAGGGAAGGTTAGGATGAATTCTTTTTGTCATTAGCATTGCCAGATGGAATCATACACACATTGGGAGTGAGCCTTGGAACAATTATTCGGTAACTGTTCACTGAGAGGACAAGTGGTGCGGGATTATAGCACCGGACATTGGATGCAGATTTGACTTCACATTGTATTCTGGACTTCCTAGGAAGGATGTGAATCCTAGTAATACTTTGAGGGTGAATGTGTGAGCCTCTATATTCCCTTATTGCGGATGCAGGCATCGTATCCTTTTATTTTCTGGTTGAGAAAAAGTGCATATGTGTATATCATTGTAAATATTGTATCAAACTGGATTTATAAAGCTCCATAGATAGTATGATTGCTTGTTGGAAACAAATGCGTATGTGTGTATATGTGGTTATTATTGTAAATATCATAATGAGTTGTGTTATAAAGCTCCTGTAAACTTTATGTTTGTCATGTTTCAGCAGTGGTCATTATAAATACTGCAACGAGATATGTTATAAAGCTCCATGGGTAGTGTGTTTTATTTTCAACAGTCTTGTTGGTTATAGGTGTCATTGAACACTGAGGATGGTGTTCTGCTAAGTGGGAGGGTTCGGTAACAATCTAGTTAAAAATCCATGTTAAAATATATAAGGCCGCAATTGATGGGACACGTATTCCAAGTTGAATGGTGAAAGAAACATCCTGGTGGGTGTTGATTCAGTTCATTATGGCTAAGGAAATTGGCAAAGGCAATGACTATGGCTTTGAAAAGGCATGAGGCATTTATTGGCATTTTATTTATGAAAATAATGGAAATTAGGAGAAAATGAAGATGAAAGGCCATAGGTTGCATGTGAGGAGGAAAATGAAGGAAAATAATGGAAAATGAAGAAAATAAAGGCCTCATTAATTAAAAGGCTTATGAGGATCAGTGGGAAGGACTTGGTCAGTTCAATTTTGGAGCTCTCTCATTATTCTCTCTCTCTCTCATACTCTTGGAGACTTAGAGTTTTCTTGGAACAGTCTTGGAAGATGTGGCTTGGATTCTTGGAGAAATAAGGCAAAGGAACAACAGGAAAGTGCAGGAAGGCATCAATATCAACAGCTACATGATATTTTCTTGTAGATACTGAGTTGCATGTATGATTTCTTCACTAGTTTTGGTTTGCATGGCATATGTATGTGGATTCTTGGTCATGGTTTGTCATTGCCATGTAGGATTTCCTAGATTGACAGTGGATTTCCTAGTTTTGAAATTTCCTGGATAGCCATGGAGTTTGTGGGTTTATTTCATTGTTGTGTTTTTGGTTGGTTCTCATGTTTCCTTAGCTTGGGTTGAGTTACTAGTCCTGGAGCCTTGGTTGGACAAATGCTCTAGAGCCCTGTAACAACTTGGGTTAAGTTACTAGTCTCGTAGCCTTGGTTAGACAAACACTCTAGAGCTCTTGGTGGGTTGAGTTACTAGTCCTAGAGCCTTGGTTGGACAAACACTTTGGAGGCCGAAGACAGTTGTGGGTTGAGTTACTAGTCCTAGAGCCTTGGTTGGAACAAACTTTAGAGCCCTGTATGACTGGGATAGAGACTGATCTAATGATGGTTTGGTGATATCCAATCAGGAGGTGGAATCACTATTTGATGGGTTGAGGTGGATGGCCTCTAGAAGCCCTGGATGAGTTTTGATTGATGTGTTCTATGATATCCCACATTCATGCTTGGAATATGGCATGGGGGTGAATGGCTGAAGAGAGATTTGGCTCATCCATTCTACGGTCAGGTGGAATGTGAAAGTCCTATTCTAGGTTTGGATTTTTCATCATCAATAAGAGGTTATTTCTCCTTGTATTCACATGAGTATTAAACTGAATTATATGTGGTTTATATGGTTGTCATTTCATTGATATTTTTGTCCCTATTATGTTTTATATGTATATGTTTTATGACAACAGCTCTGTATGGCTCTCATCATGTTTCCACTTGTAAGTGAATGAATAAGGTATCTATGACCTAATGGGTGGAATGGAAGTTAAGGTGTTGAGGAATCAATGCTTCATGACGAATCTCAAATAAGTAGGAGACCCCTATGCCTATAACTGTTATTTACACTTGTAGTTTACATATTCATGATATGTTTAATGAAATTCCTGCCATGACTACTAGAGGTCCAGTCATGGTCTTAAACACGTATTTGCTTTAAAACTGTCATTTCCATGTTATTTTACTAGTATGAAGAGATGGTTCAATTCTGAGCAGTGACCTGGGCTATGGGCCTAAAAAAGTGGCTCAAATCCCATAGTCACTGGCATAGCACTGACAAATTTAGTCTCTGTTCATTGGAAGGAAATCCTGTGAGATCGACTTTGTGTTTCTGGTCACTGTCATGCCCATAGCATGAGAACGATTGAGGTTTAAATTGTCCAAAATTTCAGTGGGACCCAAGAGCAAGTTTTCTAAAGTATTGGATTTGTTCATGAGGGTCTTGTAGCTGATGTTGAATATATGTATGATGTGTTTCCATCGGTTCCACTTCCTTAACGTGACTTAGGATGTTGAATCATATCATAGTGGCTTCTCATCACATGTTTACCTCGGTTGGCCGGTTGCTTGGGTAGATGTGGGAGGAGGGGGTTACAATGATGGTATTGGATTATTGGAGTGTTGGACATGTAGTAAGGAACACCTTAAGAGAGTTTTTCAATAGAATCAAGGTGGTAAGCCTCAGATCTATAGTGCACAGGAGGTGCAAACTATTGGGGATGTTGGTCAGAGAATTCTTTATATCTATGTAGCACCAGATAACTGACATGCAGACCATCAAGCATCTATCATTGGGATGGGTGATAATCTTTGTGACCAATTTGTTTCTATTTTGATTGACCCTAGATATAATTATAGTTATGTTAGTCTTGACTTGGTGGATAATTTTGGTTTGAATAAAGAAGTGCATGCTAAATCTTGGTTAGTGCAGTTTGGTATAGGTATAAAGAAAAGAGTGCATCATTAGGTAATTTCTTGTGCATTTGATTTGAATGTTATACCTATCGTAGCACATTTGAATGTATTATCATTGGGATCGTACAGTATGTTGTTGGGCGTGGATTGGTTGTACCTTCAAAGGACCAAGGTGGATTGTTATGACAAAGCCCTTGAGTGTGTGGATGACAATGGGGAAACAAGAGTCTTACAGGGAAAGAAGAAATCCACATTAGTTAGGATGGTGACAACTATGTAGGCAAATCATAGTTGCAAAAAAGGGTTTGTGTTATTTGCAGTGCATATTTCTAGTGACAAAGGTAAGGAAGCTGAGGATGCAAATGTTTTGAGCAAGTACCCAGTTCTACAACAATTTAGGATGTATTTACTACAGAGATTTCAGAGTTTCCACCTCACTGGGAAGTATAATTTTCTATTCAGTTAGTGCCAAGGGTAGCTCCAACATCAAAAGCACCTTACAAGATGAGGACACATGAGTTGGTAGAGTTGAAGTTGCAGTTGAAGGAAACATTGGACAAGGGATACATTAGGCCAAGTGTATCATCTTGGGGTGTACCGATATTGTTTTTAAAGAATAAGGATGGTACTCTTAGATTATGCATTGACTATAGGAATTTGAATAAAGAGACCATCAAGAACAGGTATCTGTTGTCGAGGATTAATGACTTGTTCGATCAGTTGAAAGGAGCAACAATTTTCTCAAATATTGATATGGGATCCATATATCATCAGGTACACATTAAAGATGAGGAAATTTACAAGACGTCTTTCTGGATCACATATGGGCATTATGAGTTTGTTGTAATTCCATTTGGTTTCACTAATGCTCTAGCTACCTTTATGTGTTTGATGAATAGTGTGTTGCGTCCCTAATTGGACAAGTTTGTTATTTTGTTCATTGATGACATATTGGTATATTCTAAAAATGAGGAAGAGCATGTCAAGTATTTGGAATCAGTGTTGAGGTTGTTGAAAGAGCATTAGTTGTATGTTAAGCTCAATAAGTGCAGTTTCCTTCAGACTAAGGTACATTACTTGGGACATGTTGTCTCCAAGGAAGGCATTGCAGTAGATCCAAAGAAGATAAGATTTATCATGGAGTGGGAAACACCCATGAATGTGGATGAGGTGAGATATTTCATGGGGTTGGTAGGTTATTACAAGAGGTTCATCAAGAAATTCTCACAGATTACTTATCTTATTACATCATTGCAAAGGAAATGTAAGAAGTTTGAATGGACAAGGGAGTGTGAGGTCAATTTTGAACAACTTAAGTAGTTTTTGACACATACACCAGTATTAAAGATCATAGATCTAGATAAAGAATTTGCAATATGTATATGTGCTTGTTGTTGGAAATAAGACTAAGAGGTGGGTGAATCAGTATTATCTGATCAATAATTTTATTACTCAAACAGATTTATATATGCTACTTCAGTGAAATGAATTAGCGTGTACATGCAACTGTGATTAGAGAAACCAACGTATATCCAGAGAAGTTGTGAGTTAGACAATTTATCATGTGTTGATCTTAAACCAGTACATCAGTAACTTATTAGATAGTTTAGTAAAAGTAGAATAAAGCATCCCACATAAGAAACACACATGAACACCAAGATTTAAGGTGGAAACCTAATGTGGGTGAAAATCACCAATACACAAGCTTCTACCTGCAGAAGGTTACAACCTTCTCTCATTCTCCAAATTCTATTGGAAGGGAGCTACAACCCCCTAGCTCTTGTACTATCCAATATGTTTACTAGTTTGTAGGTGCTAGCCTATAGAAAAACTCTACTCTTCTACCAGGAACCACGTTTCATGAATTTTTAGACTGGATGCTCCTGGCACATATCAAGACATATGAATACCTTGACTCATCAATAACCCATCATAAATTTAGAAACTTAAACTTCATTAACCAACATGCAATTAATCTGAAACAATCAGATCATTGTCACTAGAACACTGTGCTGAACCCAGAAACCTGCATCATCATTAAGAACCATTTGTAACCTCAGAAACCGTGCATCATATTGTATATGCTACTTGGTTGAACCCAAACTGCGTGTATATGCTACTTCCGTTAATCAAACCTGCATATACCTCCAAAGCTATTGCAAACATAAACTTTTGAATCAAGTTTGTACCAACCAACAATATACTGAACATCTACTGTCAACTTACAGAGCTTTATACAACCAACAACAAGAGATCACTTCTTCTCACTTATACAATCAATCTATCAAATATCAAAATCCTTATTCATTTAGTTTTACATTCAGATCTAAGAAGACTTCATTAACAGACAATAATAAAACAACAACATTGATCTGATAGAGCAGTCATCCTTGAAAATCAAGCTTTTATTTTGCACACGCTACTAGGAAGAGCCGAACTAGCGTGTATACGCACCTTCACCAAAGTGAACCAATGTACAGATCCGCAAATACTTACCTGATAACTTTGCTACACCTCTGGACTTCAGACATACCCAGATCAGAACATTTACAGTGTAATTCATGCGTTAGTATTCAGATCTAGACTATCCATGATCAAACCATATAATAATAATTCATTTTAGGTCTCATGATCCTGATCCACCATTAGATCTCATCCCCATCAACCGCTAAGGTTCATCCTTAGTTTAGATCAAGCAAAGCACCATAAACCCATAACATGCATATTTGCTTTTGATCTCACTCTTCATCAGATATTCATTGATTTCCTTTGGCCTAATGATCTTCTCCTCCTTTTATAGTTTTAGGCTTTTCTCAATACCTTAGACCAAAATCACTTAGGACCAATACCTTGGACCAAATACCTAGGGTCAATACCTTAGACCAAATACCTTGGATTAATACGTTGGACTAAATAACTCGGACCAAAACTTTGGTTTTCCAACATGTACACACTTTTCCTCCTGTGAAAGTGCGTGTATACATATATGCACCTTTTGTTCTGAGGACCAGCATGTATGCATTGTTTTGACTAAGTGGACCTGCGTATACTTCTTAAACTGCTTTACATCAACCTTTTCCTTTACCTTCTTTATTCAAATCAGTAGACCTTAGTTCCATCTTCCTGTTCTTCTGTACCAGTGCCCTGTTACGTATGAATAGATTTGTTACACTATAATTTTCCATATTAATTCTAAAATGATTCCTTTGAACTGCCTTGCATTTTGTCACATCTGTAAACACATCTGCCATGAATTCTATTACATCTTATGTCTCTCCTGTAGATTCATCTCGTTACCATATAAAAGTGAGTTGTTTTGCTACAAGTGGGTTGCCATCAAGTACAACACATACATCATAATGCCAACAATCTCCCCCTTTGGACTTGATGGCAACCATGTTAGTGTTGATTACTGCAAGCTTTAGAAACTGTTAGAGATAACAACCAACACCAAAATACTCTCCCCCGTTGACATCAAGGGCAAAGGGTAGACCAAGAAATTCTTCCCTTTAGATATCAAGGGAAAAGGGGTGGCCAAACTTTCATATCTGAATTGATCATGCTCCCCCTATTCACATGCTGAATTTGCTGATGTTGTGATGCACTAAACCGTCCATGCTCCCCCTGAGCACATGAAGAGTCTTTCCAAAAGAATCACATGACTCTATACATATGTCAATTTCCTAACGAAGTGGGGATATACCAAATTTGACTCATCCACCCAACCAAGTGGGGATATACCAATTGTTTATACATGACAGAAATACAATAAATATTACATCATCCATCCCATGCAAAGTGGGGAGACAAATTACATCATTTGTATTATAGGACTCATTCAAATGTATGAGAAGTCATATCACACCCTAGACTTTTACATGACTTAAGGAACAAATGGTATGAATATCTGAAGTCATAGCTGGACACAGCAACCATAATGCCAACAATGTAGAATGCGTGTGAAGACTAATGCTCCCCCTAAACCTGTGCCACTTATGCATTGTTGTTAATCAAGGCATCTTTGGTAGTCTGATAAAAATTAATGGACAAAACATATTGTTAGACTGTAATCATCAACATCAGATAGAGCACCCATATCAGAGTCTGACCCACTATTTTTCTTGTCAGGAAAACATACACGCTTCTTTAGCCACATAAACCAGTGTGTATACGTGACTATACTTCATGAAACCTGCGTATAATAACCTTCCTTTGATTTAACTACAGGATGATGCAACAATTACTCCTAGCTTTTTTATGAGATATTCAAATGTTTCTCTGGGTAGTGGTTTAGTGAATATATCAAAAACCTTTTCTTTGGAGGGGACATACTCCAATTTGACTTTTTGTTCAAGCACTTGTCTCGTAGAAAATGGTACTTGATGGGTATGTTCTTGGTCTTGGAGTGCATGGCTGGATTCTTTGAAATACTGATGGCACTTTTATTATCACAGAGAATGGAGATGGGTGGAGTACATGTGATCTAAATGTCTTGTAAAGCTTGCATCATCCAAATTAGTTGTGTGTAGCAAGATGCAACAACTGCATATTCTACTTCAGCTGTAGATAAAGCAATTGAAATTTGTTTCTTGCTGAACCAAGACACTAACCTGGAACCCATATAGAATGCACCAACACTAGTGCTTTTTCTATCATCAACACTTCCTACCCAATCTGCATCTGGATATGCATGAAGAGTAAGATCTGCATCTCTAGGATACCATAGTCCAAAGTCTTGAGTTCCTTGAAGATATTTGAAAATTCTTTTGGCTTCCTGAAGGTGTGATTCCTTTGGATTTGCTTGGAATCTTCAAACTATTCCTACTGCATGCATGATGTCAGGTCGAGTACCTATTAGATAAAGCAAACTACCAATCATGGATATGTAAGTTGGTTGATGTACTGCTGTTGATTCATCATTTGAGCTGAGACTATCTTCTTTTGGTGCTTCATTGGTTTCTTCTTCAATATAATTTTGATTTGATGTGGGAAATTAATCCCTATCTTCCTCATTGTCATAATATTTTGTTGATTTTATCTGTTTTGGGTTCCTACATGCTTCATCAACTAAAACATCAATGCTTTCAACAGTTTTCCCAAGTCTTTTATTATAACATTTATATCCTTTACTTCTGGAAGAATAACCAAGAAGAATCCCTTCATCTTCTATGGGTTCAAACTTACCAAGTTTTTCATGAGTCCTTTTGATAAAACATTTGCTTCCAAAAACTTTAAAATATTTTATAGTAGGAGTCTTACCATACCAAATTTCATGTGGAGTTTGAGTGCAATTTACCCGAACATTTGCTTTGTTGAGAATAGTCATGGCAACAAATGCAGCTTCACCCCAGAAGGTTGCAGGAGTTCCAGATTCATCTAGCATAGCTTGAGTCATTTTTTGAATTGTTTTGTTCATCCTTTCTACCACACCATTTTGTTGAGGAGTTCTTGTGATGGAGAATTTCCTTTTTATTCCATGTTTCTCACAAAAGTCAAAGAATTCATCCAATATAAATTCCCCTCCTCGATCAGATCTTAGGCATTTGATTTTTTGATCTGATTCATTTTCAACCAAATCTTTGTAGGCTTGGAACTTTTCAAATGCTTCATCTTTAGCTTTAGAAGACCTATCCAACACATTATGGAAAAATCATCAATAAAAAAATAAATTATTCTTCTCCACGAGGTGACTTTTTCTTTGTTGGTCCACATAAATCAGTATGGATAAGTTCAAGAGGCTTACTAGCTAACCCTTCTTTTTCCATGAAGTGAACGTTGATTTGCTTACCGATTTGACATGGTTTACATATTGTACTTTTTGGGATGCTGATATTTGGAAGATCACGAAGAGCCTTGAGTCTGCATGCTTTTCTTATTTGAGAAAAGATTAGATGTCCCAATCTTCTATGCCACAACTAGTTTTCATCATTTTTTCTTAGATAACATTGTTGTTGTCCTCCTTTAAGTATGTATAATTTGTTTGGAGTTCTTGTGCCTTTGATCACGGTCTCTCCTGTATCAAGCTCACGAACAACACATTTGTTTGATCGAAACACCACTTCATTTCCTTGATCACGCATTTGACTGACACTCAACATGTTATGCTTTAAACCATCTACATACATAACATTTCTAGCTTTAACATTTTCTTTCAAGAAAACAAAACCTTTACCTTTTATGACAGTTGGAGTGTCATTTCCAAATGAGACATTCTTTTCTTCTTCTAAGGCATTATATGAATGAAGTTTCTCTTTGTCACCTGTCATATGTTTGGAGCATCCACTGTCAATGTACCACTTATTTTCTTGTCCTTCTGCATACAAGGCCATACCTCATTTTTCTATTTGAGATTCTTTCCTTCTCCATATCTTGGGATTTAATAGCGTTTGTTCCTTTTGAGGTGTTTTCCGAAATTTTCTCCAGCATTCAGAATCTTCATGACCAAAGTTGTTACGAATTGAGCATTCTATTTCATTTTCAAGAGGAGAAAAGTTATTATAGGAACTTCTCTTGATCCCTATTACATTCCTTTATTTTCATGCTTCTCTAGTCATGATGTTTTGTAAGCAATGTATTGAGCAACTTTGTGCCCAAAATTATGACATGAAAAACATTGCCCATCAAAAAAGTTTCTGCGACTATCGAATCTATTGACTTGTTGATTGTAGTTTCTATTGATATTCATATTTGGAGCAAATTGAATATGATTTGCCTGAGGTTGGTTGTGGCTTCTATTGATATTCATCCTTGGAGAAAATTGAGTATGATTTACTTGGTGATTAGCTTTATGCCTTTGCTGATGATTGTCATATTGTTTACTGGTCTTTGCTGCATCAATATAGCTTTTGGTGGAGGTTGACGACTTCTGTGATTGAGATGCTTCTTCAGTATATCCAAGACCTGTCTTTATCAGAGGAGAACGTAGAACTTTGATAATTTCATTTAAAGTTTCTAATCCTGTAGCAAATCTAAGGTTGAGAGATTTTGTTTTCTCAAGATCTTTTCTTAGACCCATAATTTCACATTCTAGTTTTTCATTGTGTTTTTCTTTTTCAGCAAGTTGGTATGTCAAGGTATCTATGATCATATTCTTTTCTTCCAAACAGATTTTGAGTTCAAAGATTTCTTTATGAAAGTTTTCCTCTTTTAAAGCATCCCAAAAATCATCATTGTCATAAGCCATGAGAAGTCTATAATCATCACTATTAGATAAACCATCATCTTCTAAACTATCCCAGAAACCATCGCTATCATAAGCCATGAGAAATCTCTAATCTTGACCAGTTTCATCTTCATCACTATTAGATAAATCATCGCTATCTTCATGAGTATAGTAACTCCTTCTTTTCATAACTTGTTTCGTATTCTGTTTTGCATATTCCTTTCCTTTTTCATATTTATCTTTATGAGGACATCTGGCAGCATAATGACTGACTCTACCACAAGCAAAGCATTTGAAAGGTAGCTTACCTTTGAACCTTCCAGAACCCCGTTGAAGCTTTTTGACAAAATTTACCTCATCTTCTTCATCTGAAATGTGTCTTGATTCATTGTGTGCTTCCTTTTGTTTTCCCTTTGATGAAGCTTTAAATGCGGCTTCTCTCATATCTGATGGATCTCCTTTTCTCATCTCAAAATCAGTTAGGATTCCATGAAGCTGTATCATAGTGATATTCTGCAGATCCTATTTTTCTTTTATGGCAGACACTTTTGATTCAAATTTAGCAGACAAGGATTTCAAAATTTTCTCAACTAAGGTAACTTCCTTTATTTCTTCACCCAGATTCTTCATACAATTAACAACCTCATCTATACATAAGAAGTAACAAGCTATACTCTCATCACTATGCATCTTAAGAGTTTCATACTGAATTATGAGAGTTTGACGCTTAGCACGTTTTACCTGAGAGTCTCCTTCGTAGCTCTGAACAATTTTGTCCCATATCTCTTTGGCTGATTTGAGCTGCATGACTTTGACAAAATATGATTGTGACAAACTTCCCAATAAAGCATTGACAACTTTGGCATTGGTCTCATATTGCTTTTTACCTGCCGTGTTTGTAGGAATCACTGTTGGAAATTGATATCCTCCTTCTGCAATTTCCCAGAAATCTGTTCCAAGAGATTGTAGATAGGCTATGGTTCTTATTTTCCAATAAACAAAGTTGCTCCCATCGAAGATTGGCGGTCTAATGGATCCCATGCTTTCATGATTATTCATTTTGATGGATCTTCCTTTAAGCGATCAAGCATCTTCTGAAGGACCTGGCTTTGATACCAATTGTTGGAAATAATACTACGAGGGGGGTGAATCAATATTATCATATCAATAATTTTATTTCTCAAACATATTTATATACGCTACTTCAGTGAAGTGAACTAGCATATACATGCAACTGTGATTAGAGAAACCAACATATATCCAAAGAACTTGTGAGTTAGAAAATTTATCATGTGTTGATTTTAAACTAGTACATCAGTAACTTATTAGACAGTGTAGTAAAAGCAAAATAAAGCATCACACATAAACAACACACATGAACACCAAGATTTAAAGTGGAAACCTAATGTCGGTGAAAACCACCTATTGCTGTCGTCTTTGTCTTCTTTTAATAATAAGAAACTCTGTTTACAATCTTGTACTGGTGCAGACTCATACCAATACGCAGGCTTGTACTTGCAGAAGGTTACAACCTTCTCTCGTTCTCCAGCTTCTACTGGAAGGGATCTACAACCCCCTAGCTCTTTTACTAGCCAATATGTTTACTAGTACGTAGGTGCCAGCCTACGAAAAAAACCTACTCTTCCACCAGGGACCATGTTTCATTAATTTTCAGACTGGATGCTCCTGGCACATATCAAGACATATGAAGACCTTGACTCATCAATAACCCATCAGAAATTTAGAAACTTAAACTTCATCAACCAACATGCAGTTAATCTGAAATAATCAAATCACTGTCACCAGAACACTGTGCTGAACCCAGAAACCTGCATCATCATTCAGAACCAGTTGTAACCTCAGAAACCATGCATCAGACTGTATACGCTACTTTGCTGAACCCAAACTATGTGTATACGCTACTTCCGTTAATCAGACCTGCGTATACCTCCAAAGCTACTGCAAACATAAACTTTTGAATCAAGTCTGTACCAACCAACAATATCCTGAACATCTACTCTCAACTTATAGAGCTTTACACAACCAACAACAGAGATCACTTCTTCTCACTTATACAATCAATCTATCAAATATCAAACTCCTTATTCATTCAGTTTTACATTCAGATCTAAGAAGACTTCATTGACATACAACAGTAAAATAGTAGCAGTGATCTGATAGACCAGTCATCCTTGAACATCAATATTTTCTTTTGCATATGATACTAGGAAGAGCCAAACTAGCGTGCATACGCACCTTCACCAAAGTGACCCAGCGTACAGATCTGTAAATAATTATTTCATAAATTCTTTGCACCTCCGGACTTCAAACATACCCAGATCAAAACATTTACAAGGTAATTCATGCGTTAGTACTTAGATCTAGACTATCCATGATCAAACCATATAATAATAATTCATTTTAGGTCTCATGATCCTGATCCACCATTAGATCTCATCCCCATCAACCACTAAGGTTCATCCTTAGTTCAGATCAAGAAAAGCACCATAAACCCATAACATGCATATTTGCTTTTGATCTCACTCTTCATCAGATATTCATTCATTCCCTTTAGCCTAATGATCTTCTCCTCCTTTTATAGTTTTAGGCTTTTCTCAATACCTTGGACCAAAACCACTTAGGACCAATACCTTGGACCAAATACCTAGGGTCAATACCTCGGACCAAATACCTTGGACCAAAATACCTTGGACTAAATACCTCAGACCAAAACTTTGGTTTTCCAACATGTACGTGCTTTTCCTCCTGTGAAAGTGCGTGTATACGTACACACACTTTTTGCTCTGAGGACCAGCATGTATATGTTGTTTTGACTAAGTGGACCTGCGTATAATTCTTAAATTGCTTTACATCAACCTTTTCCTTTACCTTCTTTATTTAGATCAGTAGACCTTAGTTCCATCTTCATGTTCTTCTGTACCAGTGCCCTGTTACCTCTGAATAGATCTATTACACTGTAATTTTCCATATTACTTCTAAAATGATTCCTTTGAAATTCCCTACATTTTGTCACATCTGTAAACACAACTTCCATGCATTATGTTACATTTGATATCTCTCCTATAGATTCATCTAGTTACGTAGATTCATCTCGTTACCATATAAAAGTGAGCTGTTCTGCTACAAGTGGGTTGCCATCAAGTACAACACATACATCATAATGCCAACAGTTGCAAGAGAGGACTTGGTGGAGTTTGTATGTAGGAAGGGTAGGTAGTGTGCTATGAGGTGTGGAAACTGAATGAGCACGAGTAGAATTATCCGACGCATGATCTCAAGCTAGCAATGATCATATATGCATTGAATATATGAAGGAGCTATCTTCTTGGTAGGAGTTTTGTATTGATGAGTGATCACAATGGTTTGCAACATCTATGTGACCAACTGAATCTGAATGACAAGCAGGCTTGATAACTGGCCAAAATTAGTGAGTTTGATTTTGATATCAGATACATCAAAGGAAAGGAGAATAGGGTCACAGATGCTATTAGCAGGCGAATATAGGTATATCATATAACAACTATGAGTTCCTATGGGACAGATCTACATGATAGGATCTTGCAGGTAGGTCAGGAAGATGTCAGGTATATGGAGATTGTGCACTGGTTGCAATAGAGTACAGGTACAAGTACAAGTAGAAGTATACGTACAGGTATAGGTAGTGGTATAGGTACAGGTAGTAGTACATGGACAGGTAGAGGTAGTGGTACAGGTACAGGTACAAGTGTAGGAGTAAAGGATGTGGGCTATTATTTCACGTCGGATGGATTGGTCAGGTTTAGAGAAAGGATATATGTGCCAGATAGTAGTGAGCTCAAGAAGGTGATCTTGAGGGAGTTCCATGTGAAACTATATTCCGGTCACCCAGGCAATCAAAATACATTGACCGCAATGAAAAAATTATATTATTGGCTTAATATGAAGAAGCATGTAGCAGAGCTCGTGGCTAGGTGTTTTTATTGTCAATAGGTAAAGGCAAAGTGTAGGCATCTAGGTGGATTGTTATAGTTGAGTGCAATTTGAGAGTGGAAATGGGAGGTCATTTCCATGGAATTTATCATAGGATATTCGAGCACAGTGATACATCATGATTCCATCATGGTTGTTGTGGGAAGGTTGAAAAAGGTTGCACGGAGTTCCAAAGAATATTTTGTCAAATAGGGATGCAAAGTTCACTTCTAAGTTTTTGAAGGTGTTGTTTGTAGGTTTGGGCATAAAGTTTCCCTTCAGTACAACTTATCATCTGCACATAGATGGACATACTGATAACGTCAACGAAATATTGGAAGACATGTTGAGGATGTATGAGATGCATCAACAACGAAAGTGGGAAGATTATCTTCGATTGGTAGAGTTCACTTACAACAATGGGTATCATAAATCCTTTGGGATGAGCCCATTTGAGGCATTTTGTGGGCGGAGTTGCAATACTCCCATCAATTGGAGTGATCCAGTTAAAAGGGTGTTGATTGGACTGGACATGTTGGTGGAAAGGGAATAGGAAATGCAGGTAATCAAGAAAAATTTGGAAGTAGCACAGGATATGAAGAAGGGATATGCAGATCGGAACAAGTTATTCAAGTAGTTTTAGGTTGGGGGACATGTGTACTTGCACATCAAACCTAAGAAGAGATCATTGCGGATTGGATCATGTGCCAAGATAGTGCTCTGGTTTTGTGGACCTTTCAGGATTATTGAGAGGATCGAACTAGTAGCCTATCGACTTGCACTCCCTTTGATAGTGAAATTCCATGATGTTTCCCATTCGTCATTTCTTAAGAATTATGTTAAAGATATTGATCATGGGATTTACTGTTTTGTATTGCAGGTGGAGCCAGATGGAGAATTCCAGCTGGAGCCTCAGTTTATATTGTAGAAAAAGGTTCTTATGCTCCGAAACCGAGCAATCGAGAAGGTTAACATGTAGTGGGAGCATTTTGGGCCTGATGAAGCTACATGGGAGATGGAGGATCATATGCAGACTATGTATCCTTCCTTATTCGTTGGTTCAGCAGATGTTTCGGTATATGTATTTGGTATATGTTTTGGTACATGTTTTGGTGATTTTTTGATATATTTACATATGTATATGGATGTAAATACCACCATGAGCTATGTTATAAAGATTCGATAAGCGGTATGGGTGTCATGTAATTTTAGCTTTCATGTTGTTATGTTGTCATGTTGGTTTGCTTTTCAACAGGGTGATCATTGTAAATACTGCATCGAGCTATGTTATAAATCTCCATGGGAAGTATGCCTTCTTTTCAATAGGTTTGCTAAGGTATAGGTGTCATTGAACACCGAGGATGGTGTCCCCCAAGGGGTAGGGTTTTGTAACAACCCTGGTGAAAATTCCATGTAATAAAATTTAATAAAGGAAAAATAATAACAACGGTTGATGGGACACTTATTCCAAGCTGAATGTTGGGAAAAAAATCCTAGTGTGGGTGTTCATTGGTTTATTATGGCTAAGGAAATTGGCAAAGGCAATGATAAAGGTTTTGGAAAGGAAAAATGACATTTTTGGCACATTTATTTATGAAAATAATGGAAATTAGGAGGAAATTAAGGTGAAAGGTCACATGTTGCATGTGATGAGGAAAATGAAGAAAATAGAGGCCTAATTGATAAAAAGGCTTCTAAGGATCAGTTGGTATGCTTTTATAAGTTCAATTTTAGAGCTATGTCATTATTCTCTCTCTTTCTCTCACTCTTAGACACTTAGATTTTTCTTGGAGCACTTTGGCATTAGATCAAGAAAGGAAAAGAAGGCAAGAGGAAGGAAGGAGCAAGCAAGGAAGAGCAAGATCAAGAAAACATAGCAGGATTATTTGCAGGTATCGATTTGCATGTGTGTTTTCCTTTCTAGATTTGGAATGCATGGTATTGCATGTGGTTATTTTCTGTTATGACATGGGTTTTTCCAAGTGTGACATTGTTTTCAGCCTAGCCTTGTCATTTCCGGATAACCATGATGTGATGGGGTTCTCATGTTTTGGTTGAGCTGGATTGTTGGATGGATTCAAAGCCGAGTGAGGTGGATCTCTGAATGGTAGAACACATGGCCTAGTAACCCCTGAACTAGACTATGGGTTGTGGTAAAGTTGTATTTTGTGTTGCCTTGGAGGGCCTAGGAATCCTCGACTGGTGAATGGTGGGATATACGATAAATCCTAGAGGTGATTTCCCTTGATTAGGCCTAGGAATTCTTGCTGGTGAATGGTGGGATATACGATAAATCCTATAGGGTGATGTCTCGATTTAGGGCCTATTGATCCCTGGATCAGATTGTGGATTATGGTAAATCCTGAGAGACTAGGAGACAAGAAAATTCCTCACATTGTAGGTGGAGAAATCTAGTGGCATTCATGATTGTTTTGGCCTAGTGATTTGGTGGAGATCATGGTAAAGCCTGTTATTACATGTTTATTGTGTTGGCCTAGTGATCCGGTGTGGATTACGGTAAAACTTGGCTTTTATTGATGAGGATGAGGTGGTTTAGCCTCAGGATTGCCTAGTTGGTTCTTTTGGTTTGAGTCCCACATTCATGCTTGGAATATGGCATGAGGGTGAATGAATGAAAAGCGAATTGGCTTAGCTATTCTATGGTCGAGTGGAACATGGTAGTTCCATCTCGGGTTGGATTTTTCATTCATTAATAAGAGGTTCTTTCCTTGATATCTTATGCATAAGTGGATTGGTTTATATGGGATTATATGGTTGATGTATCCTTGATATTTCTATTGTTATTATGCTGGTTATAAGCATGTATTATGACAATGTTGATGTATGGCTCTCCTCATGTTTTGATTTGCAAATGAATGAACAATGTACCTATGACCTAATAGATGATAATGTAGCTAACGTTATAAGGGAACAATTCTTCTTAGTGATTCTTAGATAAGTATGAGACCCATATGCTCAGATATGTTGTTTACTCCTGTAGATTATAAATTTGTGATAGGTTTGAAAAAATGCCTTTAATGGTTAGTAGGGATCCAGTCAAGCCCTTGTTGAAGTAATTGAAGTTGTATAATTGTTCCATTTTTATCTTTTTGTTTTGAAGGTGTCCTTTAGTTTTGGGTAGTGTCCTGGGCTCTAGGCCTGAAAAAGTGGCTCAAATCCTGAGGACGCAAGCTCAACACTGGGCAGAAAAGTCCCTGGACACTAGCATACCATGTTGTGGGAGCATCCGGAGCCCTTTGGATGCATGCATGCCCATATCAAGGGAGCGTCTAGGATTTTAATGGTATAAAACATTAGTGGGACCTAAGGGTTGGTTACTTGAGAGGTTGGCATGGTTCCTAGGAGTCATGTTACTGATGTGGAATGTATGTATGGTGTTTTTCCATCAATTCCACTTCCTGAAGGTCATCTAGGAGGTTGAATCCCATCATTGTAGCCTCTTGTTACATGTTTACCCCAGTTGGCCAGTTACTTGGGTAGATGTGGGAGGAGGATGTTACAATAGACTACCTCAGTCAGATCTTGATTATGTCACTAACCACAGTTCTCAACTCTGATGGGCACAATATCTCTGGATGGCCACATCTATACAACATTAACTCGAAATTCTCTACCACATAGCAGATGCTGATTGTAGGGAAGAAAGTTCCAAACTTCCACCTGCAAGATGCATTGTTGTTCTACCTGGAACACCTTTGTGTTCCTTCAAATGAGCATGCCAAGCTAATATTGAAGGCACATTATAGTTGGGTAGCAGGGCACTTTGGTGTGGAGAAGGTAGTGGTAATACTACAAAAGTATTTTTATTGGTTGAAACTTCGACTGGATGTTCGCAAGTAGAACAAGTCCTACATCATTTGTGTCATTGCAAAACCAACCATTAAGAAGCAATGCATGTACACCCCTCTTCCTACTCTTAACTGTCCTTTGGAATCCATCTCGAATGGACTATATGTTTGTCCTTCCTTCTACCAAGCATGGTAATGACTAGGTATTTGTGGTGGTTGATATATTTTCTAAGATGGCCATTCTGACTACTTGCAAGGGGCGTATGAAAATAGAATCCACTTCTTAAAACTTCTTAGAATGATGCGGCATTTTGGGATGCCCCAAACCATCATATTAGATAGGGATATAAATTTCTTAATGACATTCTATCAATATAGGTGCTCAAAGCCTCTATATTGCCTTCATAGTTTGGGTAAAAAAATGCCTCTAGTCATTATTGGACACCAAAATCACCAAATCAATTACCTTCTACCCGCAGGCTGATGCTAGACAGAAATCGTTAATAGGATGATCATGCACATTTTTCACATGTACAACTCCAAGCATCCACACACCTAGAATGAGAGTCTCCCCTATGTTCAACACAACTACAACAAATCTCTCCATAGCTAAACTAGCCATAACCCCTTTTAAGTGGGGCCTAAGATTTCATCCATTAGGTCTCATTGATGTCGTGTTTCCCCTTGAAAATACATAGCAATAATATGCACATGTTCAATATGAAGCTGATAAAACTACCAAGTTTATTAAATGAATTTAGCACATCCGCTAGCGGGTCCATGATATCTTTCAAAAATCCAATCCTAAGT
This sequence comes from Pinus taeda, assembly GCA_000404065.3. Taxonomy (NCBI): domain Eukaryota; kingdom Viridiplantae; phylum Streptophyta; class Pinopsida; order Pinales; family Pinaceae; genus Pinus; species Pinus taeda. The sequence goes on from APFE030088507.1 coordinate 140,956, forward strand.
ATAAACAATTTCATGATGAA
>APFE030088510.1:0-18452 GCA_000404065.3 Pinus taeda
ACTATCATGCCACCACCAAAATAACTCCATATGAAGCAGTTTATGGTCAACTCCCTCCTTCCCCTACTTCTTATATCAAGAGGTGCTCAAAGGTACAAGCAGTGGATCAACTCCTACAGAGCCACGCAACCATGATCGCCCATATTAGAGAGAATATTTATCAAGCTCAAAACCGCATGAAGCAACAAGTAGATCAACATCGCTTAGAACACCAATTTCAAGAAGGGGATCAGGTATTTTTGAGGATAGAACCATATAAGCAAACATCACTCAAAGACAAGGGTTGTCAGAAACTATCTCCAAAATTCTACGGACCATATCAAATACTTCAGTGCATTGGAGAAGTGGCCTACAAGCTAGCTTTGCCACCCACTACAAAAATCCATCCAGTTTTCCATGTCTCATGCCTCAAGAAAGTGATTAGGAACAATTGCAGAATTCAAACTAGTCTACCTGAACTGGATGAAGAAGGGTCAATCTAGCTCCAACCTGAACAGGTCTTGGACACACGAGAATGGCACGTACGTGGCCGCATGATCAAGGAAGTCCTCGTCAAGTGGAAAGACACCTCTCCAGAAGATGCAACCTAGGAACTAGCCACTATTCTTCAGCCTTGGGGACAAAGCTATTCTTATGGGGGAGGGCATGTTAGGGTCCCACCCTAACCCCCTTATTTATGTAACAGGATCGATTCATAGTTATAGTTAAGTAAAGAGTCAATAAAGCCCATATTAATAATTGTAAGTGGTTAACTCGCATCTAATGACGGGACCACAATTAGTTGCAAATGGGCCATGGTATTAAATAGTTGGTATTAATAAGAACCATGGTATTACCCCATGGTATTGCATGTATGAATCCTATATAAAGGATAGAGACTCCCTGCGAGGAGCATCGTGTCTTATTTTGTAATCGAGCTCTGCTCTATTGGAGGTTGCCCCCTTGAAGAGGCAAGTGAACGTTTCTTTCTGAAGAATAAAATACTTGTTGTTATTTCTCACTGTTCTATGTTCTGGGTATATTTCTTCGCATATTTGGTATTTTGGTATCATCTTGTAGGTTAAGAGCGTAACATAAGGGTTATATAAAGGTAAGGGCAAGGGGGAAGGAGAAAAACAATGGATGGTAGACTAAAAGAAACAAAGAATATAGAAGACCATAGAAGACTTAAACATATGTCGAGATATGACATAGATCTAGCTATTATGAGTATTATGTAATATTTTGGACTAAAGAGTTATTCTTCCGCTGATAGTTTAGCTTCCCAAATGACATACTAAGATAGAAAAAATTATAATGTACATATTTTCTTCATCCAATATATATAAATATATATATATAACATTTCTTTATTTAAAAAGAAAAAAAAAAAAATTGGTTGTTTAAATGTCTTCCGTTTAAATTCGGAAATTAAAATCTCATGAAAACTTAATGATGATGATGATGGTTAACGTCCGTTGAGACCAAACATTGGTCTATCGGACCTAAAGAAACAAATTATTTATTTTGAATTTAAGATTTATTTCCTATGCTCAAAAAGCTTGGAGAGAAGCCTCTCGAGCTCATTATAATTTTGACATTGTAAAAGGCTAGGAAGGTCAATATTGTAACAAATATTGTGAAACTAAGATCTAATGTGGTTGTAGGCGGGGCACTCTAAGAGGAAGTGGTTTTCATCCTCGATGTTCCTATTCTCACATATTTTAAATAAATTTATAAATTTTCGATTTCTTTCTATTTAAAATCTAAATTTACTAATAATACAATTAACCATTACAAGTTATCCAAACTTTAAATTTACTTGATTTATTATGAAATGAATTAAACAATGGCATTAAATTTAAAATTTAAACTCTAAAATAACAATTATAATCTAGTTTAGGAGAGATTTTTCGGTGTAAATCACATGATTTTTCATTTGTCAACGCATTTGGAACCAACCAGTGTGGTTCATCCTCAGGACAAGTTGAAGAATCATATCAAGCTCTCCATGTTAAATAGTCAGATCAGAACCTCCAACAGCTATAATTCTTGATCAGGCAACGGCTAAATTTGACTGGGAATCAATTAGTTGGATCAGGGTCATAAAAATAAGTTAATTGGACCAAAGTCACCTTTAATTAATATATATAGTAATTTTAAATGGTTGTTAAGTCAATAGTTAGTTATAAAAGGTATTAACTATTTTATAAATACATATAAATATATAAATATTATAAAAAGAAAATAAATAATTTTATTAAGATAAACTTATTATTAATTTCTAACTAACTATTTTATATATAAATATATATATATAAATATATATATTATATATATATATATATATTATATATAAAGTTTATAAAGTAGTTTAAATTCTTAAGTATATTCATATAAATAATTAAATTTAATCTGGATAATATTTTAAAAAAAAAACCTCTAGGTTGTAATTAACAATTAAATTAACTATAAATTTAATATTAATTTTTCTTATTCAATATTTATATTTTTATATGTATTTATTAAATAGTTAATACCTTTATAACTAACTATTAACCTACAACCCATTTAAAATATTATATAGTATATATATATTATATATATATTAAAAGTGAACCTAGTCCAATTAACTTATTTTTATGACCCTGGTCCAACTAACTAATCCCCAGTCAAATTTAGCCTTTGGTCAATATAGTCGTTGCCGATCAAGAATTATAGCCATTGGAGGTTCTGCTCTGACTATTTAACATGCAAAGCTTGATTTGATTCTTCAACTTGTCCTAACTATGAACCACAACTTGTCCTAACGATGAACCACACTAGTACGTGTCCACAAATGAAATATCATGATAAAGTTGATAAAGATCACAAAAGCCCCAATTCAACAATTATAATCTAGTAAATTATGTATACACACAAATTATTTCTACGTCCGAGAAGAACTCCCCTCAAGTCTTCCTTGTCTTCTTATGCTCCATTTAATCAACATTTACAACCATTAGATTAAAAATCTTGTCATAAATAGTTTCACGGTTGACTTAAAAATCTTATTATAAATAATTTTTCAAACTGCCCAACCCTCGCATTCTTGCACTCTATTCTTCAAGAGCTGAAAATATTCACCACCGCTGATCGAATAGCTTTGTCAAATTTTCTAAATGGGTTTGTGATTTGTTTTTTATCAAGGTCTTCTTATACTCTATCTCATCCGAGGTTAGACAATTGAAACATTTGCAACCATTAGATTAAAAATCTTATCATAAATATTTTCACGATTGAATTGAAATTTTTATTATAACTAATTTTTCAATCTGCCCAACCCACCCTACTGAAAGAAGCATTCTTGCACTATATATTCACCATCGGGGATCGAATAGCTCTGTTAAGTTTTTTGAACAAGTTTGTGGTTTGTTTTTTCTCAAGGTCTTATTCGCACTTTTTTTTTTACAAAATTCAAATGTTTTGTGCTGGATTGACAAACTCGAGATATTTGTTGATGTAGTATTAACATATGAATTATGTAGTGATATATGAATTATTTTGACTAATGTAACATAAAATGTTTCAAAATGGAAAAAGTTTTACTAAAAATGGTATATGTGTGTTTTATTGTTCTGTAAATGTATCTTTTTTATTTTCCAACCCCTAATATTGATGGTCAATATTTACAATTATCATGAGTTTGTTGTGACTTTTTTTTATTCACGTGGATTTGTTGTTATGGAATTAAAGATATTAAAACTCACTCTTGTTACATAGGTGCTTTGAAAATTTTCACATGCATATTTAAATTTTGTGTTTTCGTTAATGTCTGTCTTTCCTTATTTCTTTTTCAATAAGGGAAACTCTACCAATATGCTCTGAATATGCTCATGAGCAGAGCCTTTTAAAGTAGCTTTTGGGCCACTTAATTTATAACAACATATTGTGTGGGGATAAGTGCAAGAGATGCCTGGCTTCTTCGTGGACTCTAGATGATGATGAAGAAGATACAACTTCTTCTTCAAATGATTATACAAAATTGTATGATGAAAACATCTCCCAAATTCTACTACTTCTAAAAGCTTTCTTAAGATCATTAAGTTGTTATTTTGATTTTTTGAAGTGACTGTAAAAACTAGGTGCAACAAATTAGTACTTTGATTATGTGATCTTTATCTTCATGAATGTTCGCCTTTCAGCCAGTTTTTTTGTTATTAAATATATTTTGAAATATATAAATCAATTCATTTTTGAAAATTTTCTGAAAAGTTCAAATTAGTTGAGTATTTATATTTACCATATTTACAAAATCTAAAAAAAAAAAAATCCAATATCTATTAGTTTTATTTTCTCAATTTTTTTCAAGATTTACAAGTGGAGATTTTTAATTTTTTTCGTATTTAAATATTTTTTTGAAATATATGAATCAATTTATCTTTAAAATTTTTGAAGAAAGTTTAAGTTAGTTGAGTTATGAATGTGCGTCTTTCAATCTTTCAACCAAACATTTTCTTATTTAAACATATTTTGAAATATATAAATCAATTTATCTTTGAAATTTTTACTGGAAAATTCAAGTTAGTTTAGAATTTATATTTATCCTCTTTACAAATTCTATCCAAATTTTAAATTAAAAATAATAAAAATAAAAAATCCATGAATCAAACTAATGACCAAAAAGAATCCAATATCTATTAAATTTTGAGATAAAATAGTTATTCCTATAAGAAGATTAATCTTTCTCTCAATAAAAATGGTTACATCATCTATACTCATGTTCATTTTGAAATGAGGTTTCCTAAGTTTTAATTTAATCATTAATAATTACTAAGTATATGGTATGGATTTAACATAATATTCTTAGTAATATTCATTATTGTTACATCATCTATGCTCATGTTTATTTTGAAATGAGGTTTCCTAAGTTTTAATTTAATCATTAATAATGACTAAGTTAAGTTTATGGTGCAGATTTAACATAATATTCTTAGTAATATTCATTAATCAAAAATTGAGATTCTACAAAATAGCTATGCTCTTTTTGAAATTTTTAATTAAATTGATTAATTAAAAAATATTGTACAAATAAGTATCATATGAAACGATAACCTTAACATGTAAATAGACTATGTTGCAATACTATGTGTCAATGCCATGGTTTACTAATACCTCATGCCCAAAAATCCATAATTCATATTCATATGGCACATTAATATGGCATTTTTTAATTAATCAATTTAATTAGAAGGAAAAAGACAACATACTTGTTTTCTCAAAATAAATTTTAACCTTTAGTTCATTTACATTACTAAAAGAGCATTACTAGCAGTTAAATTACTACCATGAACCTAATAATTAATAATTATTGATCATTCCAAAATAACCACTCATAATATACAATAATATTTATTATAAAATAACATAAAACTAAACCAAACAAAAAAACACCAAATAAATAAACTATTTGAAGTACATTTTGAGTCTTTGATCGGAGAATCCACAGTAAGAGAATTTTTACACCAACGTTTCGAATCCCAAATGGGATCCATCATCAGGGTTAAGAGAAAGATCTCTAAAATCCAATATTTGAAGTACAGTTGTGGAGTCACAAAACAATCAGAATGACACGTGAAAAAGAAATTGTGAAAAGAAATGGAAAAGAAATGCGACAAACTGGGCATGAAGGTGCATGAAGATGGGACCATCAAACTATTTTCCTTTCCATAACATGGGAACATGCCCCTAGGAGAAGTGGATGAAGGTGGGACCATCAAACTATTTTCCTTGCCATAACATGTGAACATGCCCCGAGGAGAAGTGGCATCGATACACATCTGAATGTCCTTTTTTGGGTTGAACAATGTCATGGTAATTGAGAGTTGCTTAGCCCCACGAAGCCGTTAGTCATGTTGTCGAAAACTGAAACCCCAACGCATTAAATATTCTATTGCTAGAAAAATTGCATGACTCGCAGTTTTTTCAGAGATGTGCAAGTTAATATTCATGTTTCTTTTCATTTTTCAATGATTTCTGCGTGGTATGAGAAAGTTATTGAAATTTATAAGTATAATATATTTGGTAATGTTGTATGTGCTTGTTTTCTTTTGTACTCTTCTTGATCCTATTCGGACCAGTCGGTGAAACGAGGAGGAGGAGGGAAGCTTGCTTTAGTCCGGTTAAGGCTATTATTATAACTTATAACAGACTCTGATGAAAGATATATTTATCTACTGTTCAAGACCGGGACAAGTCTTTCCCGAAGAAGAGGACCAGTTATTTATGTCCCTCCCTGGGTGGTAAATTCGGATAGTCTGGCCAGTTTTGTATTCCTTCTTCGATGATAGCCCTTCCTTGCATCATGAGGACCGGTTCACCCCCATCCCAAGGTCAATCCCACTACGGATAAGAGATTCGCATTCGGGAGGGGAACCATAGCAACTGAAACACTTGCAAGGATAGTCCCTATTATAGATCAAGTGAAATATCCTAGGAATACATCATATGCTGATCTAAGCCTTACTTCTATCATAATCATAAAATAATATATACCTATCTTAGTAATAATAGCTTATATTTATCATAATTATCATCGCTTATTATAATATCTAATACATCAAGGATCCAAAATACCCCCTTCCAAAGGATAACTTAATTCTATATATGTGGGGTATATTAACTATATGGGTCCTTATTATATAGCTATAGTTGGGTTTAAGGGGGTATGTAGCTGTTAGGAATTAAGATGTTTGGTTGAAAGGTGGGGTGATGGTATGTCTGACTTATGACTCTTATCGATCCCTTATCAAATGATCATAAGATCTAATATTATGTCATAGCCCTGTTTACATTCATCCCTCCCTTATTCCTGGCCATAACCTATAGTAGTGATGGCATATATCCTAGTGGTATATCCAGGGATGAATGTAGACCCATCGGATAAGGGATAATCATTTATTATGAAGTGGTAGAACCAGTGGCCTATCACTGACAGGAGGTGAAGCGCACCCACGCCATTGACTGCCTGCTATTGCGAAAACAAGGTGTCGTAAGGCCGCTCGACCATAAGGATGTGCAAGCAGGCTTGACTGTTAAGGAGAGGGAGAGGATGCCCCGGCAGGGCTCGACTAATAGGAGAGGAAATAAGGAGAATGGACCCTTTGCTTCTGTCTCTTCGAGCCAGAGAATTGGCTCTCAAGAGAGGTGCCGTTAGGCCGCTCGAACATAAAGGAGAGGGAGAGGCTTACACCGTTTACAGTGACCATAAGGGAGAGGGAGAATGGATCCTTTGCTCTGTCTCTTAACAAAGCAAGATAAGTCAGACAAGTCAGACAAAGGAAAAAAATAACCCAAAGGTCCAAAGGAATGGAGGTAAAGGACCAAAGGATCGGAGGGACGAATGATCGGAGGGTCGGAGGGTACAAAGGAACAAAGGAAAAGATTTGAGTCAAGAGTGATGTGTTGAATTCTTCATCTAGAAAAAGGGGGATAGCTCAAGTCAGACAAAGGAAAAAAATAACCCAAAGGTCCAAAGGAATGGAGGTAAAGGACCAGAGGATCAAAGGGACAGATGATTGGAGGGTCGGAGGGTACAAAGGAACAAAGGAATAGATTTAATTCAAGAGTGATGTGCTGAATTCTTCATCTAGAAAAATCAACCAAAGGTTGGAGGGATGAGGGATGTTTGGTTGGAAGGTGGGGTGATGGGGCATATAGCTTAGCGGTAGAGCCAATAAGTCGGGTCGAAGTGTTCGAGTCCTGCTATGTCCATTGGGTGGGACAGATAGATAGGCAGGATGGATAAGCGGATAAACAGAAGGATCGGGAAAGGGACAACCACTACCAACACTAGGAGGCTGGGAGGTCATGCCTGGTAGCCCTGTAGGCCCACTTACTGAGTGGTAACATGTTGCTCCAGTAAGCTGCCTTGCTCCCTAACCAAATGATGGACAACCTCAGCAGTGAGGTTGAGAGTCATGTTTGCCCCTAAAGTCCACACGGTCATAACACCGTGTGGTAAACCTCCCATTTAGGCAAGCAGAGAATCACCTTGGCTCCCTAACGTAATTCGTGAATTTGTTGGTATCCATTAATCTATCCTACACCTAATGATGGACAGACTCAGCAGTGAGGTTGAGAGTCATGTCTACCCTTCCTTATTTCCGATGCGATATAAAGAGTAAGGTTGTCCACGCCAAGAATCATAGATTTGGTGTTCTCCAACAAATTTGGTGTTCTCCAACACTACCTTCACTAGATAAGGACAACATAGTCGCAAGAGAATGCCACTATTTTCTTAACCAAGTTTTATGGACACATTGGTTTAATGAATCTCATAACTAAGGCCCCCAAGCAATTAAGGCCTGGAAAAGTATTTGCATGAATTTAGCTTAATGTAAACTTGGCTATTTTTTACTGATTCGAATACACCATATCTAAAAATCCTTTCCTAACATGGAGTTTGAGGTCATACAAGTATAGTGGCTTGAGATTGACAAATCCATTTAAACTAGGACCTCATTTGCAGCACCAGACTACATAGCTATGTTTACAAAACCTTTTTAACCTAGGTTTCACTTGTAGCAATGCGTAGCTATGTTTACAAAACCTTTTTAATGTGAGTTTCGCTTGTATCTCTTCATTGTTTATTTATGTTTTTCATATAATGATACATCAACCAATTTAGTTCCCATCTCTTAATTTCATACACATCTCTTGAATTTCCAAAATGAATAGCAAACTATGGGCCTGTCAGAATGATTATGTTTAGTTGGCTCCCTGCATTATATAACTTGGGTATATTTTTGTGTCACAATTTTAATAAATCTTACCAATTTATTAAGGATACAAATGACAAGTATCAAGAAACATCATTAAATTGCAAAACAATGTTTATTTTTTAAATGTTATTCATTATACCTCTTCCTTTGAATAAGTTCTCTCACATTCATTCGCAAATCGAAGAGAAATAGACGTGACAATCCATAAAAGTAGTTTGAGTGGTGGGTGGTGTAGATATATTCAAGTCTCTTTTATCTAATGCTTGTTGCAATATGGTCAATCTGATATATGACCTTTTTCTTTAAGGGAACTGGACAGAATTCCAGGCAATGGTAGACAACATCCTGCAGGGATCATTCCCTATATCTACGAAAGGAAATTTAGTGTCCCCAAATCATATATTTATGTTGCCAATGAAAGGGATGGTTGGTTGTGAGCAACACAAAGCAATGAAGGGTAGAGGCAGAGGCAAATTCAAGGGCTTCAAGCATGAAAAAACTAAGAATAGGGAATAGGAAAGTGCACTAATTGGCAATCATTATGGTTCAAGTAGTAGATATAATGACCAGGACAGTGTAAAAGAGACGTTACAAGATTTAGGAAATGATAACTTTAATGGGGAGTGCGTATAGATGTATTTGACGTCTCTATTGGGACAGGAAAAGAAGCAACATATATTCTGTTTTTTTCAATACTTTTAAATTATTCTCTAATCACTCATTGTGAAGTCCAATGGCTGAGTCCCGACGTGGGAAAGCCAACACCTATATGAATTGAACAAAGCTTCCCTCCAAGCCTATCAGATGGAAAACAATGATCTTTAGAACAAGTTTCCATATTTCCTTCTGTAGCAGACCATGGAAAATTAGAGGTATAAAACTTAGATGTTTGGTGTCTTTAGCATTTGTAGCATAAGCTACTCTTCTGGTAGAATAAGGTCTACCTATCCCCCGGAGAGTATAGCAAGAATGAGGTCCACCTATCACCTAGAGAGTATAGCAAGAAATTCCCGTTTGTTTTTTCATTTCTTGTTGTGGATAGGATCCTCTTTTATTACGTCTCTTCTTGGCTACCTAGATGAGCATAGTTATGATTGTTGGACTATATCTTGTTGTTGTGTTTGTGCGTCAAGTATGGTGCGCTCGAGGCTTGCCAATGGTGTCTTGGGATGAGTAGATAGATGTGCTTTGATGGATGGGTGGGATAATGATCTTCAAATTGAAAACTAATCCTAATGTATACCTTCCTTTTCCTCCTTATTAAACAATGCAACTATAAACTCTTTTCTTTCTTTCCCTTAAATCGTTATTCTCAAGTTTGAAGACAGAATACAAATATGTGACACGCATTACTTACGAGCATGTCACTTTAAGCTTGCTCAAAACCTTGTGAGCCTCGAAGCCTTGGGCCAATAAAGGATCCAACTCCTAAAAGGTTAATGAGGCTATTGGAAAATGTTACAACAAAAGGTTATTCCAAGTGATACTTTGGGTTAATTTTTTTGCACCCCAATTAGCTCTACCTTAGATTCCTGCTATCTGCAATTACTACCTACTACTATGTCCAAATAAACCCCAGTTGAGTACCCACTATTATGCCCAAATAAACACCAGTCGAGTCACAGTGACAAAGTGTTGTGAGTCTCGTTACTCTCCTGTCTCTACCCATCCTCACGCTAGAAACTTCAATTATCTCTACTTATCCTCACGCTAGAAACTTCAATGGAATTGCAGTGCCTAGATGACTCAATCTAATTCCATGCATGACGATAATATGTAACTATATATGTAACTATTTTCATGCATGCATTGCATTGCATTTACATTTTTAAAGCTAAATCAAAATTTATGATAAGCTTATTAGAATGATTTTTCACATTCCTGAAATGATAAGCTTATTAAATTGAAATTGATAATTTGAACATTCTTTCAAAAAATTGGCTTCCAGATAACAGTTTCAAAAGTAATAACATGTGTCCAAAAACATTGCCCGCAACCTCCATATTCTTTCTACATAATTTTCATATCAGCTATACTAAAAAAAACAAGAACATGGCAGACACCAAGGAGATCAGTGGTAAAGAACAATGTGATCTTTTGAATAGTTTCAAGGATCATGAAAGAAATAGTAACCTTTGATTTTGAAGATAACAAATCACGATCTATTTCTTTATTTATAGGGCATTCATGTTGCCATAATCACATAAGGTCTTTAACTTCAACATAGATCTCATAATTTGTAAGGGTCAAGGAAGCATTATTACAATAAAATTTCATTGTAACATGGTCATTACCTTTTCTTAATATTTTTTGTCAAAAAACATTATTTAGTATTCTATGCTATTGCCTTAAGCCCTTTCTATTGCAACATCTAATGCAGTTTCCATTACAACATTTAGTACAATCGCTAATTTTATATATGATAAATCTAAAAATATAAATCACAATCCATTCAAGCATATGTACTACCATGACAGAGACATTAGTATCGACCATTACCTTTACTAGCTATCTATAAATTAAATTCAGAGTGTTTAATCATCTAATAAAGTTTCACATTTAAAGGATTAAACTTATAACGAACTGTTAAATAGTGCTCAGATAGATAAAACGTTATGGAGAACGTTATAGGGTTGTTTCCCATTACCATTCAATTTTGTTGTGGCCAAAATGATCCAACCCATGCACTTTCCAATAGTTTAAAAGAAAAGCAATGTGCAACGGATATCATCCAAAACGGGTGCTATCTGGCCTCAAAGGTGTCACTCACCCACCCTTTGTTTGCCTCCATTTGTTCACTCCATTGCTCCGACATTATAAACATTTTTGACACCTCCCCTGCAACATATCTCGTATCAGGCCTCTTCCCGGGGTCTGGATCAACGCAGGAAGAGGAAATTCTCGATACCCGCTTTGCGCAATCTACAAGAAAGGAGTCCTTCAGCCCAAGATCGATCCATGATCTCAGCCTCCCTATAAAGTTATTGTCCGACTCTTAAAAAAGAATATTAAAAGTGTCTATAAGGCCTATTCTCTTCATACACCGACTGCCCTCGTCCGCCTAAATATACCTTATTGGCTCATGGCCGGAAAGGAGCTCCGGCAACACCACGCCCAATGCAAACACATCCGTCTTCTGCGAGATGATGCCACTGGCTATGTATTCCGGCGCCATGTACCCCTGCGTGCCTGTAATTTTCAGGCTGGAACGTTTATGCAAAGTTCTGACCTGAGCATTCGAATTCCAATCCCCTTGTGTATCAAAAATGCCGCTGGCGTCGTATTCCCCAGCAAGATAAGAGGAGCCCAGATGACAGATCCGCGCTCTATAACCAGGCTCTATGACGAGAATGTTGTTGGACTTTATATAATTATGGACGTAATTTATATTGTTGTATTGGTGCAGGTATTCAATACCCGCCACGTCTACGACAATCTGCATCCGAGAAATCCAGGAATCGAGGATCATGAATACGGGCACCTTTCTGCCCCTCAGGCAGTTCGTAAGGGTCGATCCCTTGACGTATTCGTAGACGAGAGATAGCATCTGTCTCTCGCAGCAACCTCCCAAGAGCTTGACTATGCTGGCGTGGTGGGCATTACAAATTCCTCTGAGCCCTGTCTTGAAATCTCCGATTTTTCTCTTTTGCTTTCCCACAGTGACCGCCACCGTCTTCCCCTTGAGAACACACTTCCAGACGGACGATTTCCCTATTCTTCCAGAGGCGAATTGTGTGGTGGCATCTGCAATTTCTTTGTATGTGTAGAGAATGGGATTTTCAGTGAGGGAGTCCCTAAGACTCGCGAGCGAATTGGCAGCACCGGTTGAGGCTTCGGAGAAGAGTCTGGAGCCACCACTGCCGTCCGTGCTCCTGCTGGGGCCATTTATTTGTGATGATCTCAAGCGCTTCGGCTCTTCAACCATGTGGAGTTTGAGCTTGCACATGCTTTCTCACTTCCGATAACGCAGAAATTCAAATTCTCATATTTCTAAGACAAGGAAGCTTTTCAAATCGCCATGAATGATTTTTTTGTGCCAGAGAAGACTTAATCTGCAAAACTCATATTAGCAAGGTTTAGGCCTGGAATTTCAAATTCCCTCTTCTCGTCAAATGAAAATTTCATAATAATTTTCCATTTTTCAGGTTTACATTTACTTAAATTTGTGCGTGTCCACAAATTGCTACCCAATTAAAACAAATTTGACATGGGAAAACTCTTAAACTACTGCTAAAATAGTCTACTCAAAAAATCATGATAAATCACACTGCAATCGCAATAAATCACAGTAACATAGATATATCTATAATCCTTTAATAAGGAGACCAGGAAGCATGATAAAAAACTTCTCTCAAATTTTTTTTGCCACTTTTTATAAGAAATATAAAGGCATGTAGACAACAAATTTAACCTGACCATTTATAGTAAACATTTATTCAGAAATCCATTTCTCCGATATATTTGTATCCTACAAGTTCAAGTAACCATTTATTTCTGCATACTTTCCAAAAACAATTATATAGATAAAAGAAGTTTTCTTCTTCCTATATTCAAGATCCAACGTTAGGAAAAAGCACTGGAATTTTGGCCAAGTAAAACACCACACCAACATTACAGCATAAAGCAACTTTGAATTCATAGCAAAGACCACTTGAAATCAGTTAGATATCTTATGCTATGAATGATATAGGTAATGTTGGAACAAAACACCATAATAAACACAGTAGAGACACTAATTTGATTTTGGACTTTGAAAATCATGAAATTATAACTGAAAAAAAAAAAAAATAAAAAATAAAATAAAATAAAAAAGTTAGGAAAGGTGTTGTACCAGACTGCAGAGATTTTCACTAGATTTTGGAGTTAGAAAATCAAGAAATTATAACTGAGAAAGAATAAAGAAAATTGTTATACCAGTGACAATTGATTCCTTGAGTAACTTCTTCAACAGTGGAGACCGATCCAAGCCGGAACCAGACTTGGAGACTGACCCAAGCCGGAACCAGACTTGGAGGCCGACCCAAGGGAGGCACACATGCTGAGCATGTTGGCGCGCAGAGGCATGTAATAATTATCCTGTCCTATCATGCACTGAAGAGGAACCGCCTTCAGAGCCCTAAGCTCTTGCAGCTCTTTCTGTAGCCCTGTTCTCGCAGCACCACTTCAGAACCTCGTAGTCTACTTTTGTCTGCTTCAACTTTGTCCTGCAAAACCACAGAACTTACATTAATGACCGCAAAATTACATCCACGGTATAGTATTTCTTTTTTCTTTTTGATTTTTAAAGGTCCCTGAAATGAATTTTTACGGTGCCACTGTTCTTAAACCAGACCTCCATCCGCCGATATTGAAAATTCAAATCCCTGGCCAGGGTGTTCTTCTGTTTCTGCTAATATCCCGATTTAAAAACCGGATCAGTGTGTAATCTTAAATCCATGAATCGCTAAGGGTTCAAAAAGAAACGAAACGATAAAAGATCATTGCGATTAAAGATTAAACGATGCATTACCGGATTCAGAGTGTTGTGCTCCAAAAACTTTCCTCCAAGAGTGCAGACTGCTCCTTGGAAAGCCCAAGCTTTTTCTTCGTCGAACCTCACTTCTACTCGTCGCTGGTCCTCGAACTCATGTCGCAGGTTCGATCGTTCTCTGCCTCCAACTCAAAAATTCTTTCACGTCGCAGGTTCGATCCTTCTCTGCTTCACTACCACGGAACCAGTGTCAACCTTTCGCAAGGCATCGGCCTGGAGAACTGACGAATACTCAGAGAGTCGGACTCATTGATCGAGAGAACGCGATTCAAGTTTATCCCTCCACCGCGCACAAACCCCGACGGATTCGACTCCGCGACCATTACCTCTTCTTGGCTGTTGGGTATTTTTGCAATGGGAAAATACCAAAACCAAACAAACAAACAAACAAACACCACAGAGCCAATGCTTTGTTTCATTTCTTCCAGGACCTTTGCACAAGGAAGCTATTAAAAACAAATATACTCATAACAGTCCATTGCACAGCCATAAAAACATTCCTATTGCTTAAAATATATGCCTGATACACATTTATCCTCTTTGCTGAGAGGGATTTACCAAAAACAACATTCAACCAAAACTCTGTTTTCACCTGAGAATTTACTGAGCTGGGTTTACTGCTGTAAAACCCCTTTTTACATTTACTAGTGTAAAACTATTTTTACACATACTGTTGTAAAAAGATTTTACACATACTACTGTAAAACAAATTTTTACATATGTAGCTCCAAAAAAAAAACATTATGTGCCTACTCATTACAATTAAAAAAAAAAACTTGAGCACACAAAATATTACATGCTCTGTTCTAATCATTCCTTCGTCTTCGCACTGCTGTGCGATCCACACAAACAAAGTCAACCTCTTCAAAAAAAATCTCCCTTGCTTCTTCTACGCATTGCTGTGCGATTCATTTCACATTTTTTTAAATCTTCATCTTCGTTCTTTCATTGCCTTCACACTCGCACTACTGTGCTCCCCTGTTTTTCTTCTTCGCTGCTGTGAGTTGTCCCTTTTCATTCAACCATCACGCTGTTGTGTATAAAGGTTTTATTCACGCTCTGCTGCGCTGCAATACCTCCTCCTCATGACAAAAACAGAACATTACTTTTGTTTTTATTTGTGCCAAAAAAACAAGCGACTCCCGTGCATTAAAGTCAATGAAAATATCTTCACCAACATTTACCAACCAGCGTAAATTACATTAATGGTTTCACTGGAAAAACTGTCCGGCAATAGTAATAAAAACTTTCTCTTCACGTTAATTATTTATGGAACGATGGTACTTCAGCATGGCAATAAATTAATTTTCTCATACCGCCTAGAGCTCCTCCCAATAATTAATAAAAAATTTATGTGCCCCGCTGCCATAGCCGTAGATATGCTCCTTATTGATCAAACGGTGGATAGTCATCCTTGCAATCGGACGGTTGACGGCGATATCGGGAGGCCCTTTGCTGCAGGACTTTAGCACCCGATAAATTGCGTCGACTGACGTCAGGCGAGAGACACATGCCACCACCATATCGTATCGGAGTCGATCACCGGGATATTCCTTTGCCAGAAAGCTGGTGCAAAAAGTTTCGGGCGGCCGGAAAACTCACAATCACTGCGCTCACTGAGTTGGCATCCATCGCTGCCCACGTCCGCCTGTAACCTGCAACCTGCAGTTGGAATTATCATTCCAACACTCCCCTTTAATTTCAACTGTTGGGCATTCAATCTTACCCGAACACTTCCTCACATAGAGGGATTCACCAACTGCTTATGATGCAGTTCCACAAACAACAAAATAGTCTTCCTCTTAATAGAGGGATTAACCTGAAACTATGCTTAAGAGCACCTTCCTCATGACAGAGGGATCCACCATAACAATGTGCTGAAGAACACCTTCCTCTTGACAGAGGGATTCACCTGTGACTATGCTGAAAAGCATCATCCTCTTGATAGAGGGATTCACTAAGAACTTCACTTCCTCTCACGGAGGGATTACTGCCAAACACTGCTTTAGATGCAGTTTCAAAACAAAACATTCATTGCACTGTTGTGCATATTCTCTGCTGCACTGTTGTGCCATCTTCTTTGCTGCGTCTACCCCACACTGCTGTGTCTACACTTGTTGTCGTGTTGCTGCACTTCACTTACATTTCTTTGCAAACTCTGCATTGCTGTGCATTCTTCAAAGACAGAATACTCTGTCTTTTCTGGAACACTTACTCTGTCCCACCTTACAAATTTACACTGTTGTGTGTAAACATTTCTTACATTCATTGTTGTTGCATATGTTGCATTTCAATTCAATGAACAACACATTCACTATACTTACATTTACTGCTGTAAAGGAAAATTTTCTTTTACATCTACTGCTGTCCATTACCTTTCATTTCTTCAACAAAAACTTCATGCTGCTGCATTTTCTTATTTGCATTGCTGTGTAAAAACACATTTCTTCACTCTCTTAGTTCTGGTTTCATTTTCTTCGCACTACTGTGCTTCTCCTTCTTGCCATCACGCTGCTGCCTTTTCTTATGCACTGCTGTCCATACCCATAACCATAGACTCTGTCATCCTGGGTTTTTATTTGCTGTTGCGTTGCCTCTGCAATTTGCACTGTGGTTGCCTTTTGTTTCATCACACTGTTGTGTGCCCATACACTAACTCTTTACTCTCCATTACTTGCACATAGAGAGAAATCATCCTCATGCTGTTTTGCGCTGCATTCTCCACACAACAAAAATTAACACGGACTGTTGCCTTTTCTTTTTACACCTTGCTTCACATAATCTTAGTCTTCATTCATTTTTTTTACACAATGCACTGCTGTGCAGTACCTTTCATTTTTCTGCTGCCACACATTATCCTTCACCCATGTGCATTAAAAATCTGTTGTCCCTGTTTCTCTTTATGCATTCCTTTGCATGCTGCATTGCATATGAAAACATTACAATTTTTTTTACTGCTGTGTATTGTACTCACTCTGTTGTGAGTATGTTCTCTCACATTACATAGAAGGAAACTACCTTCCATTGCTATGCATTTCAATGCATGTGCTCCATAACAAAAAATTCAAACACTGTTGTTTTATGTTCTATCTTCCCACTGCTGTGAGCGTCTCCATACTTTGCATACTTTTTGTATTGCGCTGCTGCACTTCACATTTGAGCGCTGCCCCTTTTTCTTCTCTGCTTTTATGGCACATTTAACTTCATATTTTTCCCTTATAAAGGTCTTCATAAAAGAGTGACTGTTAAGATAGTTCAGCAGCAAAAATTACAAGCTCCCCTTTAATGTGTGCTTGTCTTCTTTTGGCAGACTCTTCTCAAAACAAATTTAGATCCACTGGGGAGTTCAAGGGATTTTCAAATTGCCTTTCCTTCCTTCTCCATACTTGTGTAACTTTCTTCTTTTGCATGGGTCTAGATTGTGTAAGAGCCCATGTCAAGTTACAATCTCGTGCCATATGCCCAATGTCATGACACTTAAAACATTCAACATTGTTCATAAATAAAAATTCATGATTTCTTCTTGTGAAATTATTTCTTGGAGATTGTCGGGGACCACAACATCTATCTCCATGAAATGCTCTACAGTTTTTTTCCATATGACCAAAGTTTGAGCAAGAATAACAATAACCAAAAAATGAACTTTGGTACCTGAGAGATGGACGTTTCCTTGATGTACTTCTGAAGCCTTGCTGCCTTGAAATCCTTTGATGATCACCATTGCCTCTTGCCTTTTTGCCATCAGCTACATTCCTTCTTGGAGCTGGTTTTCTACTTGGAGCAGGATTTCTTCTATTGCAGCCTTCATTTTTCTCCTTGCCTTTGTTGGAACTAGGAGCATCACCATTTCTTTCTGGCTTCTTCACATCTCCTTTACTTAAATCATTTTCATCCTTGTTTGAGGATTCACCTACATACCCAAGTCCTGATTTATCAGATGGAGATCTGTGATAGCTGAGCATGTCATCCAAAGCTTGAGAGCTCTTCATGATTTTGTTCATCCCCTCAACCTTCTTCCTGAGGAGGACAATCTCTTCTTCCAATCTTTCACACTCAGTATTCTTCTTTGCAACTTGTTCCTCAGTTTCTTCCTTGCTACGAGTAGCTTCAGCTGCTGCTATTTTAAGGGAGATTATATCTGTCTTCATTTTGGAGATTTCTGCTTGACTGCTCTCCATTTT
>APFE030088512.1:0-10000 GCA_000404065.3 Pinus taeda
GGTTGTCGAAATTTTTGTGTTTTTGAGAATGTGATATACAATTTTTGGTAAAATTGTCAATTTTATTTATTTGTTTAAAATATGTTTTTAGATATATAAAAATATTTAACACCCTAAAATACTTATAAAACATTCGAATTATACAAATTATATAGATTACAAAAATAAAACGTAGCATTCCAAAAAAACTCCGAAAAATTCAAAAAATTGAAAGAAAAAACTACTACAAAAGTCAAAATGAAATAGATGATCCATGTAATGGTATTGGTTTATACTTCAAGCTTGGCTTTCAAGATTATTTTCCATATATTCTTACTAAATCATTAGCTTTTGATGTACTTTGGAACAAGGCTTTTTGTCACAACCCACAATACTTACCATGCACTACTTACCATGCAAAATAAAAATTTTGATTAATATCACGTATACTCTGATTGTAATTATTGTTTTACCCACATTAGGTATGTCTGCGTATTAATATAACTATTCTTCCACACAGCTAAGGGAGGGTATCCACTAAGGTTGCAGACCCCTTGATGGCCATGGTGATACATTTATACCGTAACCTCTGTTGAGGTGGCGTTTATTAATAACCCAAACTTGTAACCTTTTCTGCTGATGCGACGTAAGGCTGATGTTCCCAGCTCCCTATGCCGCCACCGATCACCTACCTGAGCACATTTATTCTCCTGAACGGAGAAGGACACAGCTGGCGTGCCTCGGGATTTCTCCTCATCGACCTGGATTGCGGTAGCTGAGCTCGTTGGAGGAGGTAATAAATGACATGGTCCTGCAATGGACTCCTCGGGATCACAGATATGATCTACGGTAGATATCGCCCTTCCTTGATCGGACGGTCAGGCCAACTGGTAGTTGTGAGGTTGCTCTAGGGTTTCGCTTTATATTATCGTTTGGTTTCATTTCCGCGGTTAATCGTTCTTCCTCCTGTTCTATACTCCTTTGCTCCTCGTCGCCGTCTCCAATGGTGGCGCCTGGTTCGCAAATATACTCTGGAGTCTGTAACTATTCTTGGCACGCCATTCTACTTGAAACATTGCAGGTAATCCCTCTTGATTTCAATAAGAAATTGTACAGCTATTGTTTTTAAATCGCCTACTATTACCATTAACTCATATGCATGATTTGGTTGACAGAGTTCGAGGGATTTTCTAGGCGGCTCAAGCTTAATTTCTGGGAACTGCTCCTCAAGTAAGCCTACACCTTTGTAGCGTAGGATTTACAATTGCATTTGATATTGGGTTGAAGTTGATTTTCCCTTTTTCTGTCAGGCAATTTCTCCATTTGCTCCGTTGGAGGTTGAATCCTTGTGGCCTACTCGCCTAAGGGCACCGTCCTGTGCTTGAAGCCAGGGACCACCCTCGTGGTGGCAATGGTATTTACCGTGCCTGAACAGAGCTCATAGGCATATGCCCTAAACTCGGATGTATTATTTTCATTTGGGGTTTTCTGATCATTGTTCTATTGTACAAGACTTAATCAACCATCACTGTGGATAGTTTAGTTGATGCGCCGCGAGGCATTTGTCATAATTGCACCTTTGTTTTGGGTTGCGGTTATAATGTATTGATGAACATGACTCTATTTTCTTCAGACACATGTGGAACTCCCAGTTACTCTGTTTCCTGAAGTAATGATACTGTAATTGTTTCCAGTTTACTCTTGTGGCCGAGGTTTCGGCAAAGCTTAATTAACTTATTATTTCATGAGGTTTAGCTCTGGAAAATGTTGTTCTTGATGTGTCTCTGCAACCCTTAGTTGGTCTGTACACGTTTAATATTTGCTTGTTATACAGAAAGGAATATACATATATATATATTGTTCATCGTTTGTCTTTATTTATGTGAATAACGCATGGTTAAGACCCTTAACGGTCTCGGTACTGGAAGCTCTAGCTAGGCCTTGACTGTTTTTACATTATGGGTTTTCAACCGGGGCTATTGTCGCCGGCATTGTTTCGGTTATAGAGTTTTATGCATACTGTAGTATACCAATCTTTTTATTTACAGCAGTTAGCTCGATTATTACATAGTTTACGCATGTCTTGAATCTTTTCAAGTTGTCACTGCTCGTGGTCTCTTGTTATGCTACTGTTACATTCGTGTAATGCTATTCCATGCGAGGATTAGACAGTTTTAAAGTAGTATAGTCATTACCATGGTACTGTGTCTTCTTTGTCGTACCGAGAGAAATGGTCATTACTCGACTGTGTTTTTTGATTAATTGAACCCCTGTGCACAGGCTATGCGCACGCGCTTCCAGCATTTCTTGTCATAATATAAATATTTGTATATGTCTGGGTTGAATATTCGCTCGGGTCTTTTCCTGTTTATCATTGTATCACTGTTTACATGTTACGAATTTCTGCTATTTTAATGATTACATTCCTTCTATCGAATGCAACTCAGAAGTTGGTTCTTATATTCGGTTCTTTTCTTTCATTTACAGAGACTCTGTCTCTGATTTATGTCACCCCTACCCAACAAGGTAGGGTTTATATTTAGTTCTTCTTGAATCCCGTTCTACAGAGACTCCACCGAATCTGTGTAATATTCTATTCGGATTCTAAGTTATCCATGCTCGGCTCCACCTCAGATTTTGTTTAATGAATCAATTTGTTCTGATATATATATATACACATGTATACTTTTCATCAGATTTTGTTTAATGATTCATAGTGTTGCTTATATATATGTACATGTATACTTTCATTGGTTTTCTTACCGTAGCATCTGTATATTGTTTTTCTTGAACAGATTAAGACTATTTGTCATATTAATACTCTGACCTACAGTCCAAATAATATTTTTGCAAACACGATTATACCTCAGATCATAAAATAAAATGATAACTGTACTAACCTGCACTGTTACTCTATAGTCTTCAGCGCTGCTCCAGATTAAAGGATAATACCTTGTTGCTTGTTCTCCTCCCAACCATGAGACCAGTCCACCAGACTAAATCTCCCCCCAAGCCCTCTTGCCAGACCATTGTCTTCAGCAAGATATTGCACCACCTGTGCCTGTGCTATCTGGTCCTTACCAGACTTAGCACCCTCTTTTCTTCCTTTTTGCCTTCTCTCCCGTTTGTTCCTTAACAACCCGGGTCCTTTTCCCTTTTTCCCTTTTCTATGGGAGTAGGAGAAACAGTTAGGGTTTTTCCCTGTTAACAACTGTTTTTTTTTTCTTCTTATTTTCATTTATCATGTGGCAAGAAAAGAGAATAACTTCCTCATAGAAGTTATTATGTGTAACCATTCAATTTGTACTCAATTTTGAATTAATAATATTCAATTCATTTTTCACAAAAAGATAATGATCTCTGTTCCATAATTACTTACAATGGTAAAACAGAAGATTTATTCACATAAATTACCCAGTCATTACATCTCCTCCCCCTGAGATTGGACACCGTCTCGGTGTCTGTTAACCATGAAGAGAGCTGGATAAGTTCTTTTCATCAGCTCTTCATCCTCCCAAGTGGCTTCCTCAGGTCCATAGTGTCGCCATTGGATCTTAACTTGGGTAATAACTCGTTTCCGCAGCTGCACTTCTCTCGGGTTAAGGATGTTCAGAGGTTCGACCAGAACCTCTCCTTCCGGTTCGACCTGCATTGCACAATTTCTAAAGTTAGTTTTTCTGTCAATATTAATTTCAACAGTCTTACTGTAGCAATAGTTACTACCTGAATATCCTGCCATTGGATCACATGCTTAGGGTCATAGACATATTTCTTCAGTACCGAAACATGGAACACGTTGTGGAATCGAATGTGACTCGGCAAGGCAAGCTGGTATGCCACTGGTCCAATCCTAGCCAGGATTTGGAAGGGTCCACAGTATCGGGGTGCCAATTTGGCACACCCGCTCCATTGTAAGGTACTTCTTTTAGCCTGAATTCTGATATAAACGTGGTCCCCAACTTGGTACTCCTTAAATCTTCTTTTCCGATCAGCAAAATTTTTCTGTCTGTCTTGAGCAGCCTTCAAATTTACGTGCACTCTTTTCACCATATCTTCCATTTCTTTAAGCATCTCAGGTCCGAAACTCAGTTTATCTTCGGGTCCTCCCCAGCTAGAAGGTGTACGACATTTCCGACTATACATAACCTCAAATGGGCTCATTTGTGTAGAGGTGTGATACCCATTATTATACACGAATTCTACCAGATGCAGATATTCTTCCCACAGCGTGGGTTGTTGCATAACGTATGACCATAGCATATCTTCCACCACTTGGTTTACTCGTTCCGTTTGTCCATCGGTCTGAGGATGGTATGCTATGCTGAAATTTAGTTGGGTTCCTAAAGCAGCAAATAGTTTTCTCCAAAAGGCTGATGTGAACTTCACATCGCGATCAGAAATTATCGTTTTTGGAAGTCCATGAAGTTTAAACACATTCTGCATAAAAACATGAGCAATCTGTGTAGCTTTGTACGTGGATTGTACTGGTATAAAATGCGCAGCTTTACTTAGCTTATCTACTACCACCATAATGGAATCGTTGTTCCTTTTTGACTTAGGTAACCTTGTGATGAAATCCATGGAAATGATCTCCCATTTCCATTCCGGAATAGGTAATGGTTGTAATAATCCCGCTGGATGCTGGTGTTCCGCTTTAATCTGCTGGCATTCTAAACATCGTGGCAAATACTCGGCAATGTTCTTCTTCATTCTTGGCCAAAAGTAATCCTTTCGGATGGCAGTAATCATTTTCTGGTATCCCGGGTGTCCCGCATAATGGCTGACATGGAATTCATCCATAATCAGATTTTTAATTTTATCTTGGTTGGGTACATATAATCTTTGCTGGAAATATATCATTCCCGCATCATCTAACTCATAATCTGGTTGGCTTGCCAAGTTAGCAGATTGCTGTAGCTGCAGTTTTAACTGCTGATATTCAACATCTTGACTTGAGGTTTCCTTAACCATTTCCAAAATGGGACTCTTCCACCCACTAATGGAGATTTCATACAAGTGTTGTATTTTCCGACTTAAGGCATCCGCCACTCGGTTTTCTTTCCCTTGCAAATGTTTTATCTGGAAATCAAAGCCGCTCAGGAAGTCCACCCACCGTGCTTGTCTAGCGTTTAAGGTAGGCTGGCTGAAATAGTTGGTCAAACTATGATGATCAGTGAGCAGCAAGAATTTCCTGGCCACAAGATAATGTCGCCACATTTTTAAGGCATGGATGACGGCAGTCAATTCCAAATCATAAGCAGAGTATTTCTGTTCGTGCTCCTTTAATTTCCGAGACTCGTACGCAACCACCTTGCCTTCTTGCATTAAAACTCCACCTACTCCTTCTTTGCTCGCATCTGTACATACCCCGTAATCCTTATCAGGATCAGCTATTCTCAAAATAGGTGCTGTGGTGAGTAGGTGTTTCAATTGTTCAAAACTTTTCTGGCAGTTTGGGGTCCAACGAAATGCTTTCCCCTTTTTCTGTAATGAGGTAATGGGAAATGCTACTCTAGAAAAACCTTCTACAAACTTCCTATAATATCCAGCCAGTCCCATAAAAGATCGAACATCTGCCACATCTTTCGGTACAGGCCAGTCCATTATGGCCTTTATCTTCTTTGGGTCCACAGCGATCCCTTCCTTTGTAATTACATGACCCAAGTATTGGATTTCTTCTTTAAAGAAATCACACTTACTAAACTTTGCGTATAGTTGGTGTTCTCGAAGGGTCTGTAACACCATTCTAAGATGTTCATGATGCTCCTCCATGCTGCGAGAATATACTAATATATCATCGATAAATATTAGTACAAATATGTCCAAATAGTGATGAAAAATACTGTTCATTAAACACATGAATGTTGCGGGGGCGCTGGTAAGTCTGAACGGCAAGACCACAAATTCATAATGATCGTATCTGGTTCTAAAAGATGTTTTAGCGATATCTTCATCTTTAATTCGGATTTGATGGTAACCGGAACGCAGATCAATCTTTGAGAACACCGTCGCACCTTTCACTTGATCGAATAGTTCGTCGATCCGTGTTAAAGGATATTTATTCTTAATAGTTAACTTATTTAACTCTCGGTAATCAATGCACATCCGGAAGGTTCCGTCCTTCTTCTTAACAAACAGCACTGGGGCTCCCCACGGGGACACACTAGGATGTATATAATTCTTGTCTAATAATTCTTGCAACTGCATTTTTAATTCTGTCAGCTCAGCTACACTCATTCTATATGGTGCCCGTGACACTGGTGCCGCTCTTGGAACCAACTCAATGGTAAAATCTATGTTCCTTCTTGGGGGCAACCCAGGAATTTCTTCTGGGAACACATCTGTGAATTCTTGGATTACAGGGATATTATTTAGAATAGCTATTTTATCCTTAGGGTCTGCATAACCCACCTAGATGGCATAGACCTGACATCCCTTTTGAATACATTTTACAAGCTGGTTTGCTGTTATTGGTCGAACTTGCACAGGTCGTTTAATTCCTTGCATTTCTTTTTTGTTTCCAAGGTGATCTCTAAAGTAGATAATATTGGTCTTACAATCCACTAATGACTAGTGTTTTTCCAACCAATCCATCCCAATTAGAATATCATAGGAGCCAAGGGGAAGCACGTTTAAGTCAGCCGTTACCGGCTGTCCAGCTGTGGTGAAGGAGCAGTCCTTAATTTTAGCTATCACTCGTCTTTTGGCTCCCGTAGCTAATTGCACTAGCCATGGGTTTTTAAACTTAACAGATTGTAAATTACAACATTCCACTACTTTTGGGTTTACATAACTCAGTGTAGCCCCAGGATCAATTAAAACAGATACAGTAAGGTCTGAAATATTACCTTCGAATTCGACCATAGTTGGCTGATACTCCGCCTGACGGTCCTCCAAAGCTGCATTAATTCTAGGTACACTGTGTCCCACTTCGCCAACTGTTTAGGTTTCATGAATTTGGGATAACTGTTCCGTCCCCTTCCGCTGTGGACAGTTTTTCATGTAATGGGGTCCACCACAACCCCAGCATTGCACCGGGGGTCTTATTGTCCCTTCATTTTCCAAGCGTGCCTGCTGTTCGCCGACTTTAGATTCATTGTTAGGCCTAAATTTGGATGTGGTTCTAGCTGGGACTCTGCTGTTCAATCCTTTGCCATTTCCCTTACTTCCACTGCTGCGATTTCCTTTGTTATTTCCTATTGACTTAAAGCTCTTTTTCTCATTCCATTTTCTGCCAGCTGCTTCCCCCTTTTGTTTGCTTTGCTGATAACAGATTCTGGCCTTCCGAATTACCTCATCCATTGATTTTGGATTGTCAAATTCAATCCTTTCTCGCATGTAGGGCGGTAAGCTGCTTACAAATCTCTATACCTTTGCCTTTTCCTCCCTTATATATGGCACATAGTGAAGCAGGGAAGTAAAGCGGGTGATGAACTCGTCCATAGTCTACTGCCCCAAATGCAGATCATGGAACTCTCTTTCCTTCTCATCGTAGAACCGTTCAGTTAGGTACCTCTCTTTAAAATACTTTTGGAAGTTATCCCGGGTAATAGTCTGTTCAGTAACTCCTTTTACAATCTTCACTTCCTCCCACCATAAGGTGGCCTTTCCCTGTAGCTGAAAAATAGCCAATCTTGCTTTAAGATTGTGGTCATATTCATAGAGTTGGAAATACTTGTTCATATTAATTAGCCATGCTTCAGCTACTTCTTCTTGTTCCCCATCAAAATGTGGTGGTTTAATTTTGCGAAATTCCCCTTGTAGTTCCACCCTTTGTCTTTTCGAAGTTTGTTGTTCAATTACATTATCGGAATGCTCCTCCTGTTCCTCTGATCCTTCAGGGGGCATAAGGTGGTTCTGTTCTTCCGACATCCTCTCTTGCTCCATGCTAGGATTAGCTGGTATTTGATTCTGTCGATCAGATAAACTTTTCAGTATTCTTTCTTGCTCCATCGTTAGTCTAGCATTGTCTTCCCGCAGCCTTGCCATCTCATTTTTAAGTTCCTGTACGGTTTCCAGAATGGCTTGATTTGTAACTCTGGCCTCTTCCCCAAGCTGGACCCATAGTTCAGGATTATTTTCGAGGCTAGGTATCCCTTGTCCCATCACAGGTCGTCGACTTGTATTATCTGCTCTCCTCATGCTGCAAGTTTTCGAAACTCCTGATCCTGTGCTTTTTCCAACAAAATGAAAAGTAATGATAAGGAAAGTTCATATTTTATAATTTTTTTTTTTTTTTTTTATTCCTCTATGTCAATCTATCCTTACCCAGAGGCCTCAGTTTTGTAACTGGGCTCTGATACCATATGTCACAACCCACAATACTTACCATGCACTACTTACCATGCAAAATAAAAATTTTGATTAATATCACGTATACTCTGATTGTAATTATTGTTTTACCCACATTAGGTATGTCTGCGTATTAATATAACTATTCTTCCACACAGCTAAGGGAGGGTATCCACTAAGGTTGCAGACCCCTTGACGGCCATGGTGATACATTTATACCGTAACCTCTGTCGAGGTGGCGTTTATTAATAACCCAAACTTGTAACCTTTTCTGCTGATGCGACGTAGGGCTGATGTTCCCAGCTCCCTATGCCGCCAACGATCACCTACATGAGCACATTTATTCTCTTGAACGGAGAAGGACACAGCTGGCTTGCCTCGGGATTTCTCCTCATCGACCTGGATTGCGGTAGCTGAGCTCGCTGGAGGAGGTAATAAATGACATGGTCCTGCAGTGGACTCCTCGGGATCACAGATATGATCTACGGCAGATATCGCCCTTCCTTGATCGGACAGTCAGGCCAACTGGCAGTTGTGAGGTTGCTCTAGGGTTTTGCTTTATATTATCGTTTGGTTTCATTTCCGCGGTTAATCATTCTTCCTCCTGTTCTATACTCCTCTGCTCCTCATCGCCGTCTCCAATGGTGGCAGCCTGGTTCGCAGATATACTTCGGAGTCTGTAACTATTCTTGGCACGCCATTCTACTTGAAACATTGCAGGTAATCCCTCCTGATTTCAATAAGAAATTGTACAGCTATTGTTTTTAAATCGCCTACTGTTACCATTAACTCATATGCATGATTTGGTTGACAGAGTTCGAGGGATTTTCTAGGCGGCTCAAGCTTAATTTCTGGGAACTGCTCCTCAGGTAAGCCTACACCTTTGTAGCGTAGGATTTACAATTGCGTTTGATATTGGGTTGAAGTTGATTTTCCCTTTTTCTGTCAGGCAATTTCTCTGTTTTCTCCGTTGGAGGTTGAATCCTTGTGGCCTACTCGCCTGAGGGCACTGTCTTGTGCTTGAAGCCAGGGACCGCCCTCGTGGTGGCAACGGTATTTACTGTGCCTGAACAGAGCTCATAGGCATATGCCCTAAACTCGGATGTATTATTTTCATTTGGGGTTTTCTGATCATTGTTCTATTGTACAAGACTTAATCAACCATCACTGTGGATAGTTTAGTTGATGCGCCGCGAGGCATTTGTCATAATTGCACCTTTGTTTTGGGTTGCGGTTATAATGTATTGATGAACATGACTCTATTTTCTTCAGACACATGTGGAACTCCCAGTTACTCTGTTTCCTGAAGTAATGATACTGTAATTGTTTCCAGTTTACTCTTGTGGCCGAGGTTTCGGCAAAGCTTAATTAACTTATTATTTCATGAGGTTTAGCTCTGGAAAATGTTGTTCTTGATGTGTCTCTGCAACCCTTAGTTGGTCTGTACACGTTTAATATTTGCTTGTTATACAGAAAGGAATATATATATATATATATTGTTCATCGTTTGTCTTTATTTATGTGCATAATGCATGGTTAAGACCCTTAACGGTCTCGACACTGGAAGCTCTGGCTAGGCCTTGACTGTTTTTACATTATGGGTTTTCAACCAGGGCTATTGTCGCCGGCATTGTTTCGGTTATAGAGTTTTATGCATACTGTAGTATACCAATCTTTTTATTTACAGCAGTTAGCTCGATTATTACATAGTTTACGCATGTCTTGAATC
>APFE030088512.1:12500-16601 GCA_000404065.3 Pinus taeda
CAAGATGCACATTCTGAGGAAAATATCAATATCAAACACTAGAAATTATAGGCAAGAACAAAGCATATTATTTTATGAAGCAACCATACTTGTGAGAAACCTATTGTTCCTCGCT
Organism: Pinus taeda; assembly: GCA_000404065.3. NCBI lineage: Eukaryota > Viridiplantae > Streptophyta > Pinopsida > Pinales > Pinaceae > Pinus > Pinus taeda. The sequence goes on from APFE030088512.1 coordinate 12,616, forward strand.
GCAATTTGTCCTTCTCTATTCATTGATTTGCAAAAAATCCAGAGCTTGACATCAAATACTCGATAGACCCTAATCTCACTAATCCGAACCCAAGACTGCCCTCATAAAAAACCATTCCAAATCACCCACGAGAACCCCAAATTTCAGAGAATCTTGATCTCTTTCCGCTAAAGGTGCCAACAGTACTGGAGATTCCACCAAGCCTTGATGCTTCGTGGCCTACAAAGGTCCCCAGTGTAAATCACCCTCCCCAACCGAAAAATTTTCCTCTAGCCTAGATACCACCGACCTTAATCCCCCACAAGTGCTAGAGCCTTTGATATCTATAATTTTGAGTATAGATCATATTGTGAAGTTTAAAGTCCTTAACTCTAGTAAGGTTGTGGAAGGAGTGAGAGAGGTGTTATCACGGATGGAGCTAAGGTCAATTCTTAAAGCATGCATCTTAGAGACAAAGCCAATCCAATATGCATTAACACTTAGAAAAGGTAAAAATTGTATTAGATATAGAAAGGACAAGGTGAAACTATTGCTCAAACATGATGTAGTATGGATAGGGTCGAAGTTTTAATGAACTGACCCTTGATCAACAATATTATTAGAAAGCTAGAAAGGGAAGGCTCTCTGATACTTTGGTTAGAAGCAATATGGTGAAAGATTTGTGGATATCCCCCCCAATATAAGCTGGCAGTCATGGGATGTATATCCTTTAAATACAATAAAGCAAATGATAATACTATAATAATATGACTAGTTGTAGGGGCCTTCCACTAGTATTGTATAGTTGGAAGCTAGGATTTGACCCCCATCATGAACTAATGAATATCCAACATGTTTAGATACTTCTTCTTAAAATAACACTAGAATTATGTAATGAACTGTTTTTATAGCTAATTCGAGGTAACATTGGGTGTTTCATTATGGATGGAAATCTCTAGGACTCCTTTGACAAATGAGTGGAGAAAGTGCTAATCAAAGTTGATATTGCATATTATTTGTCAACATCAATTGAATTTTTTGGGGGAAATCATTACTAATTTAATCATTAGACTACTAGAATTGTTTCATCACTTCATTGTTAAGAAATTTACCCAAGAACACAAATTAATTACTTACTGAGAGAAACAAATATAAAAATAACCAACAACAACAATAAACACATAAACACACATGTTTATCTGGGAAAACCCCAAATCTGGGGAAAAACCCGATCATAATGAAATTTCATTATCCTGGCCAAACCCTGGCCAATCCGGCCAAGTGAGCCTTCACCGCTCACCTCAAGCCCTTGCATTACAATGAAGTCCTTCCAGCCTTTTATAGGCTCCATTACATATAATACCACGGGAAGAATACCATGGGTGCACAATACCATGTGCCCCAAAACCATCACTGTTTAACCTCCTTTGACTCTATCCTAGTCATTTTACTTAACAATTCCCCCCTTAAACTTGAATTGGGGTTCCTTGATTAACTCAAGCCAATCCTGCTAAGTGAGAAATCTCGGTCACTCTAGCTCTTACCCCCCTCAAAGTTTTTACCCTCGGTATTGTTAACCAACATCCCCCCTATCACCTAGGTCTAACCCAGACTTTACCAGTGATTACCCAGGGGTACACATGCCTTACCAAGTCTTACAGTAGTATCCCCATTTATATGCAATAATTTTGACTTCATTAATTAATTTTATTTTATTTTTGGTTTATTGTTGCTGCTATTCTGACCCATATTTTCTCAATTGTCGGCATCCTTGTTTTGTTTCTTTGCTCCCTTCTTGCCAAGTTTAACTGCCTTTAAATTCTGAGATGAATCCTTGAAACCCTCGCTTGGGGTGACTTCAACAGGAGGCCTTGATCTGTATCTGGAGCCTAATAACATGTGATGCTTCTTGTTTGGTTGATCCATGGCATCAACATTCTCTTCCATGCCACTTGACCTTTCTCGCTTACGACCTCGCCAGACACAGATCTTCTTCGAACTCTCTCTATTGCTGCCGAAGCTCTCTATTGTTGTCGAAGGATCCCACAACAACAACTGCTCCTCCTCCTCCTAATCCTCTACCTCCAGTCTTTTCGCCTGCCACAACCCTTTCATGGCCGCTACAGATTGCAGCTTCCTCGCCTTCATCTATCTGCCTTTGTAGAACCTTGTTTTGGTTGCATTTAGATTAGATTTACCAACAAACTATGCATCAATCCTTTCTATGTCTACCAGGCTAAATAACCCTTGGCAACAAAGGCATTTTTCTAAAGCCAATACACAACCTTTAGCTCTGATACCAATTGTTAAGAAATTTACCCAAGAACACAAATTAATTACTTACTGAGAGAAACAAATATAAAAATAACTAGCAACAACAATAAACACATAAACACACATGTTTATCTGGGAAAACCCCAAATCTGGGGAAAAACCCGATCATAATGAAATTTCATTATCCTGGCCAAACTCTGGCCAATCCGGCCAAGTGAGCCTTCACCGCTCACCTCCAGGCCCTTGCATTACAATGAAGTCCTTCCAGCCTTCTATAGGCTACATTACATATAATACCACGGGAAGAATACCATGGGTGCACAATACCATGCCCCAAAACCATCACTGTTTAACCTCCTTTGACTCTATCCTAGTCATGTTTACTTAAAAATTTGGTATCAGAGCCCCGAGAAAATTTTTTTTGGACCCTATATTAGGTTGGGCGAACCTACCTATGTTTTTCGGTCCATGGTTTTGGACACGATCGTTTTCGGTCCATGGTATTGGATGCTTCGGCATGTATAAATATGTATTGTAACATTGAAAGGAATATAATGAAAAATCAAGCTGGTAGTCTCGGTTTTGAGATCCAGTGGGAAATCTCTGTGTATATGTGTTTTATGTGTTATGCTCTCGCATTTTTATTTTTCCTGTGATTTAGAATTCGTATGCAGGTAATTTCTGTACAGGGTTAAAACCGACATTTGGTATCAAAGCTTTTGTGGCTTCAAGGGGACGCCTTTGTTGCTGAGGGGTTTCGCTCGGGCCTGTGGTAGACCCTGTTCAGTGGGAGATCTGCGAGATCGATTCTGGTGGTGAAAGAAGATGGCGTGCAGCGGAAAGATAGAGATTGAGAAGTTCAATGGTCAGAGTTTTGAGTTGTGGAAACTCAAGATGGAGGATCTGTTGGTGGATAAAGATCAGTGGGTAGATCCGGGTACTCAACCAACGGGAGTGACCGATGAAGAATGGAAGAAGTTGGATCAGAAGGCAAAGAGCACAATACGATTATGTGTCTCAGATTCAGTATTGTTGAATGTATCAGGGGAAGTTACGACGAAGGCTTTGTGGGACAAGTTAGGGACTTTGTACCAATCTAAGTATCTGGGGAATAAACTGTTCCTGCGGAAAAAGCTGTATAACCTGAGGATGAAAGATGGAGACTCGGTGATAGAGCATTTGAATATGTTTAATACTGTGGTAAGTGAGTTATCATATGTTGATATTAAATTTCAGATGAAGATAAGTGCATCAGTCTGTTGTGTTCTCTACCAGATTCATGGGATAGTCTGGTTATTGCAATAGGTAGCAATGAAACTACTTTGCAGTTTGATGAAATAGTCTCAGCCTTGCTGACGGAGGAGATAAGACGAAAAAATATGGATAACCAGAATGGTGATGCCTTGTCTGTACGAGGACAGTCTCAGAATAGAAACAAAAATAAGTCATCGAGTGGGAGATCTAAATCTAGAGGGAGATCTAAATCTCCAGGAAAACCTATAAAGGTGGTGTGCTGGAAATGCGAAAAGGATGGGCACTTTAGAAGGGATTGTAAACCTAAAGCTCCTGATAAAGGAAAGGGATCTGATGATTCTCCTTCTGAAGAGGCGAAAACCACCTCAGATGAAGGTGGGGATATGTACTTGGCTTCTTCAAGTACACATGTAGATCATGAGGCATGGTTAATTGACTCAGGTGCATCCTTTCACTTCACTCCCCATAGAGAGTGGTTC
>APFE030088512.1:16973-32385 GCA_000404065.3 Pinus taeda
TGCGGGGAGTTTGGATTGGAACTCTGTACAAGCTGCAAGGTAGCATTGTTGTTGACGGGTGCAATAGTTCTATGGTTCCTGAAAATGGAGCAAAAAATCTAGTGGTCTCTGGAGAGAAGACCATGCTATGGCGTTAAAGGCTTGGACATATTGGAGAGAAGGGCCTTTGAAATCTTCATGGTAAAGGTATGGTAGAAGGTATGAATAATAGTTCTCTAGATTTTGATTTCTGTGAAAATTGTGTATATGGGAAGCAGAATCGGGTGAGTTTCCCCTCTGGTGGTAAGAGGACGAAACATATATTGGAGCTTGTGCAAAGTGATGTGTTTGGACCTGTGAAGGTTCCATCACTGGGTAAGTCTGTGTACTATGTATCATTTATAGATGACTTCTCAAGGAATACATGGATATATTTCCTTAAGATGAAATCTAAAGTTTTTGATAGGTTTAAAGAATTTAAGGCTCTGGTGGAAAATCAAACAGAGAAGAAGATAAAGGTGCTGAGGACAGATAATGGTGGAGAATTCTGCAGCAAGGAAGAAGAATTCTGTAAGAAGTGTGGTATAGCACGGTAGAAGACTACTCCATATACACCTTAGGAAAATGGAGTCGCAGAAAGAATGAACAAGACGTTGATGGAAAGGGCAAGAAGCATGCTCAGTGGTGCCAGATTAGGACAAGAATTCTGGGCAGAGGCGGTGGATACTGCATGTACCTGGTCAACAGGTCACCTTCATCAGCGTTGGAGGATAAGACTCCACAAGAAGTATGGACTGGTAAGAAACCCTCTCTTTCACATCTGAGGGTATTTGGATGTGATGCATATGTACATGTTCCAAAGGAGAAACGAACCAAAGTTGGATAGTAAATCTGAAAAGTGCATCTTTATTGGGTATAAGGATGGTTTAAAGGGTTATAAGCTTTGGAACCCAGTCACACGGAAGGTTGTGTACAGTCGAGATGTGGTGTTCAGAAAGGTGAAAGATGTTATCAAACATGAAGTCCAACCCAAGGAACCTGTGAAGATAGAGTTTGAACTAAAGGAGGAAGAATCAGACTCTGTAGCAGAGGAGGAATTTGAAGATGAAGAGCCACAAACTCTGGCTATGAGAAGATCAGTTCGAGGAAGAAGGCAGCCAGAAAGGTATAGTCCATCTACTTTCTATTCAAATTTTGCTTTGTCTGTTACTGATGATGATCCCATAACTGTGAAGGAAGTGGTGGATTCAGAGGATGGAAAACTCTGGAAAGAGGCCATGGTTGATGAAATGGCATCTTTGCACAAAAATGAGGCTTGGGATCTGGTGGAGCTGCCAGCTGGAAGGAAACCCATTGGCAGCAAATGGGTGTTCAAGAAGAAGACAAATGCAGAAGGGAAGGTGGAGAAATACAAAGCTCGGTTGGTAGCAGAAGGTTATTCCCAGGTGCCGGGATTTGATTTTGGTGATATTTTTTTCTTCCCTGTTTGCCAGGTAACTTCTATTAGATACTTTTATCTGTTGCTGCTACTTTTGATTTTGAGGTAGAACAGATGGATGTGAAGACAACATTTCTTCACGGGATTTGGAAGAGGAAATCTACATGAAGCAACCTGAAGGCTTTGCGGTGAAGGGTAAGAAAGAACTAGTATGCAAGTTAAAGAAGTCTCTGTATGGGTTAAAACAGTCACCAAGGATGTGGTATCAGAAATTTGATACATTTATATGGGGACTGGGCTTCACCAGAAGCAAAGCAGATCACTGCATGTATTTTAAATTAATTGGTGGCCGTGTTATTTATCTGGTCTTGTATGTGGATGATATGTTGTTGGTTGGAAATGACAAAGAAATTATCCAGGATTTGAAGACCCAATTGTCCTCCATATTCGACATGAAATATCTTGGGGCTACAAACTATATTTTGGGCATGGAAATTAAAAGAGATCGAGAAAACAGGAAACTCTGGTTAAACCATAGGAAGTATGTCGAGACAATATTGGAGAGATTTAATATGCAGGATAGTAAACCGATGAAGGTTCCTATTCATGTAGTTGTAAAGCTATCTACTGAATAGTGTCCCAAGACACAAGAAGAGGAAGAGGACATGTCTCGTGTTCCATATGCAAGTGCATTTGGTAGCCTGATGTATGCAATGGTCTATGCTAGACTAGACATTGCACATGCAGTGGGAGTATTGAGCAAGTTATGCCAAAACCAGGAAAGGAGCATTATATAGCAGTGAAGTGGGTTTTCAGGTATTTGCGTGGCACTAATTATTATGGTTTGTGCTACCAAGGAAAACCGGGATTGGATAGAGTGTTGGATATTCATGGCTTTGTTGATGCAGACTGGGTTGGAGATCTAGATTAGAGAAGATCTACAAGTGGGTATGTGTTTAACCTATTTAGAGGTGCAGTCAGTTGGATGAGTAAGAAACCATCTGTAGTGATACTATCAACTACAAAGGCAGAATACATGGTAGCCACTCATGCAAGCGAGGAAGCAGTTTGGTTGCAAAGATTGTGTTCAAGTATGGGGTTAGTACAGGGAGCTATAAGGATAGACTGTGGCAGCCAAAGTGCAATTTTCTTGGCAAAGAACCCTGCTTATCATTCAAAGACAAAGCACATTGATGTTCAGTATCACTTTGTGAGGGATATGATAGAAGACGAAAAGGTGTTGCTGGTAAAGGTGGACACTTTGAAGAATACTGCAGATGCATTGACAAAATCTGTGAGCTCTGAGAAGTTCTCTTGGTGTAGAGAAACAATGGGCGTTTCAGGGCCGGATAAATGACTAATCTCTCCTGTGGCCCCCTGTGGAAAGAAAACAACTAGTGGGAGATTGTTGGGTTGTGTTATATTCTTTCCACGACTACCCTATGTAGTGAACTGGGGGGTTATAGGGGGGGCGAAGCACCCCCTTCGTTGCGTCGATTGCGTAGCGGGGGGACGACAGCCTCCCCTGTTCGGGGGGTTTGAGCGGGGCGGGTATCCCCCCTCTACGGGGTCTGGGACAGCGCCCCGGGAAATTTTTTTTTGGACCCTATATTAGGTTGGGCAAACCTGCCTATGGTTTTCGGTCCATGGTTTTGGACACGATGGTTTTCGGTCCATGGAATTGGATGCTTCGGCATGTATAAATATGTATTGTAACATTGAAAGGAATATAATAAAAAATCAAGCTGGTAGTCCCGGTTTTGGGATCCAGTGGGAAATCTCTGTGTATATGTGTTTTATGTGTTATGCTCTCACATTTTTTATTTTTCCTATGATTTAGAATTCGTATGCAGGTAATTTCTGTACGGGGTTAGAACCTACAGTTTTGGCCTCCAATTCATTGAATTGGAACCATATTCATTATACAATATGTGGATATTGTACAACATTAAAGCTTCATCACACTTATTCCAAAATTTCAAGGTCACAAATCCTTCAAAGACTACTTGGAATGTGACAAAAACATGATGGCCAAGAGTACATAATATACTTACTGTTGAAAACCATTACCACACCACAAGTGTTCAATCATTATTTTGCAAGGAAAGCTACTACAATACCTATGTTGATCTTTGATTGATCATTCAATGGGTCACATGGATAGAATTTACATAGAGTCTCATTATTCATATTCTTGCTTCAAACATGCTCGATTAAATATTTGATGCCATTCTTCAAATCCATAGGTACTTTGAAGTATCTAGGCATATACAGACTATTTAAATATCCAACATACCTCGCTAGGCTACATGAGAACTCTACGAATTCTTATGCAAGGTTGTGATATACCTTGGATTTTGTGATACCTAATGAATGTCTTCAAGTGATGTCCACACACAAAAAAATAGATTAGCAAGCATAGAAATGTTGGAATTGCATGTTGATTTAAATCCTTGAAACAATGGTATGAGGGCCAAGGCTTCATTTTTCAAAATATCCCAAGGTCGTAGACACGTTAGAGGCTACAATGATATCTGAACCTTATTGATTTCCCAAGGAATCCTTTTTGATGGCCATAGAGATGATTTTTTTCTGAAAGTTAGACAAGAATCCCTCAATCCTCTTCAACAGAAAGACAAAATGGCCCAAAAGTCTTGTTGTAGACCTGTATTAAGATTTTTGTTGGTTAAAACAAGAAACCACAAAAGTAACCTTTTTGCATTGAACTTAATGCTCTAAACTAGGCTGAGAGTTGTAGTAGAGAAGAGAATAAGACCGCTTCAGGTCTGTCTTTCACTTCTCCTTCAAAAATCTTAAATGAGTTCAAGAATCATGAGCCAATTGATTAACCTATGATAAAACTAGATGAATCCCTCAACCCTAAAACCATAAAACCTTGAACCATATCAATAACATAAAGCCATACTTTGGCCTCTTTGAGAAGAAATTTAGAACTCTACTAGGCTGAATATTTCAGAACTTGATTACCAATCTTATCATTGAAATGATTTTGTTGGGGTGCCTTTATATATAGATTTGGGAGAATTCATATTAGGAAGATGAAACTATGTTTTGATAGGAAAATCCAATTTTTAATTTTCAATTTGAGCCAAGATTAAAGATTGACCTCCTACATTTCTTCATGCCCTTTTTTTATTTGATTTACCTTTGACTTTTGGTGCCACAGATTAGCCTTAGGGGGAATTTTTGATTGGATTTAATCCCAAAATTTTAATAAATTTAAAGGCCTCCACAACACCCTTCCTATATAATATTAAATAATTTTTGAAATCATCAAACCATTTGGGGTTTTTTACCATAATTAGTGTGCACCAATTTTGACTAAACATATCTCTCAAACTGTGAAGGCCCACGAGACGCTCCACATGTCAACGAAATCAACATGGAGAGTAGAATCTAATGGAAAGGGTCTATGAGATAAAATCATTAATATGCATAATGAAAATATCCAACAATTGCAGGGTATATCCTTTTTCTAAGAAGTCCAAAACTTAGGGCTAGGGTTAGCTAGGGTTTCATCATTGCATCATCTCATCCATGAAAAGCAACATACCGAGGACATCAATGATGACATCCTGCACTTGTTGCACCCGTTGTGACGTTCAACACCTACTCAACATCCTACACCTGCTCTTAGTTTGACATCAATGACAACATACTCAACACCCAACTCCTAGTCAGTCCACAAGATTCTCCTCTATGCACACTATAAAACTTTTGGGATCAGGCCTTTGAGATGATGTCATGCTTTCATCATCACCACCACATAGTGCCTTTGGTGCAATGACACATGTCACCTAGATTTTTCCCACTAAGATACCTAGAAACGCTAAATATGTCTTCCACGTGTCCCCTATATATGTCATGTTGATGTCATCATAATCAATTAGATGTTGCCACATTTTCTCCCTGAGAGGAGAGAGAAAGAGAGTCAAGCCTTTGAATTTTATGCTAAATTCCTTTATAAAATATTAGGGGTCTCAACCAATTTATTTAATATTTCATTACACTCCCTATTAGCCCAATTGCACTTTCATTGGGCCTTGCCACACAATCTTCGATGTAACTCATCTTGGGCCTTTCTAGACTTTCACTGTAGCTTTAACCATCTAGGGAATGCCTTCCCAGACTAGGCTTGCATCATCCTAGGCTTCCACACTCGCACACCTATTGAAACTTTCTCGGATTCTACCCATCAAGATGTGCTGGCACTAGGACCACCTCTGTCTAAGATTTTTTCTAATAATAAAGCCTTCCATTGCTCTTTTAGGCCATATCCTCCCAAGATTGCATCATCCTAGGAACTACCCTTGTGTGCATGCCTTAGAACTTTAGGGAAAGGCCTTGCCGGGATGATGTGTTATGTAAGGGCTCCACCATGAGCTAATAAAAACACTTCTCATTGTTGCACTCAAATTCCATGTTTTTCTGGTCCTCTGTTTGGATTCTTTGCTAAATACTCCACCACGTTTAAGGAATGTGCCAAACTAACCATGCTCTAAAGGGTCCACCACTTTAGCTCTGCATTCTTTGACTTTGAGGTTCCTACTTTGATTGGCCATAACTTTTGATCTAGGAGGACATTCTTGATCTTCCACATACCACTGGAAATCTCTTTCAGAGCTCTTTCCCTCTAAGTGGGTCCCAATCGCATTTGAGGTGATTTTCCATACAATAAATGGATCCAAATATCAAGAACCTTTACCAAATAGCTCCACCACTATTGTTCATCAATCTACTCTGAAACATTTGAGCTTTGCAACACCTTTGTCATACATGTGCCAATATTCCTTCTTCTTGCAATCTTTCTTGCTTTTTCTATTACATTACCTTTGATATGGATACAACATCATTGATACTTGCGACATCAACAACACTTCTGATAATAACAATATATCAATACTTGACATCAAGGAGCACCTCCTTGAAAACATATGGATACCTCTCATAATCTTTATTGCCTTTGCCATCAATAACAACATATTTCCAACAATAGGATATTTTAAAGGATATATTTTCAATAAGTGCACACATTTCAAATACTATTAGGTAAATTATATCTCGAGTGATAAGTTCCATTTATAAAAAATTTATATATGCTCATAAATTACTCAAGTACCACTGAAATTTTTCATGTTTAGATAAGTCTAGTTGTAATCTAAATCGAAGGGTCATGTTATGACAAAATTTGATTGATATAATGACTATTTATTGAAAATTATGTTGGCGAGATAAGTGTTTAGATGTTTCTAAGGACTCATCATTCTTTAGAATATACATATACTTAGATATCAAGTGAACAATAGGTGAAATAAAGTGCACACCCCATGACCTCAAAATCTCACATATACATAGAAAACCCCCCTATAATCCAATCTTGTTTAATTAAAAGGTATTTCTAACTAATTACAACTCATACTTATGTGCATGCCAATTGTAGGCACTTGATTTTCTCAACTAGTTTAAATGCAACTTATTTTTACATGAAGATGTGATTAGAGATTGATATAAGATACGGATCTAGTAAAATGTACATTAAAGATTAATTGGCATATGAAATGAGTAATAAGCATTGTTTTTTGCATGAATAAGATAAAATATATTACTGTAGGAACTGACAAATTACATTCTTTGGATTATGTGGGAGAGAGAGCCCAACACAAGACCCAACATAAATCATTGAAATGGCCATGGATTTATCTTTTTACAATGCAGCCTTGGCAAAATGGGTTCTGAGTCCATAGGTGGAAATAGAGTACAACCCTCTTTACAACATTCCCAAAACTGAGAGTATAGAAACAAAGAGAGTAGAAGAAAACCATAGTGAGGCAGACAAGGCGAGAGTCAATTTCCTCCATGATAGACAGTCCTTCGTGGAGGAAGAGAAACAAAAAGGAGGTTGTCGAAGTCAATCCTAGTTGGTGGTTACCAGATCCTCGTAAAGATGAATGGGAGTCTCCTAAGAGCTCCCCTCCTATTGCGCGAAGGTGTTCGGACGACTGGTAGAGGCCCCAACTACCTCTTTCTTGATGCTTGGGGATCCTTCAACAACCAAATGGGCCTTATTCATCGAATTCTTCCCAATAACAGCGTATTGTGGTGTGTCTCAAGTTATAAATATGCACTGGTGGATGGAAATCTTCTCAGTCGGACTGTCAATATTTGTTTCGAGTGCCTTGGTGCGCTCCTCCTGCTCCTGCATCATTAGCCCCATGACAATTTTCATTTTCCACTATGTTTCGATAGTTCATGCGTAGAGGTTTTTGTGCGGGCGGCTGAGGGCTGGATCCAAAATCCAAGAAAAGTCGGTACCGACATCCTCAGTAGAGATCTCTCTTCGAAGATAATTTTCTTGGGCTTCTAATTCAACAATGCATTTTTGAGTTTCAGGATTAACTTCTACCACGTATCACAATGGATGCATGCCTTGCGAAGGTCTCTGCGCGAGTGGTGGGGGGTGTACCTAGAGACTGCCAATGGGAGACTGCATGACTGTGCGCACCTCCCTGAATGGAACCAGGGTTGGAGCATTTATTCATGGCCATGAGAGGAGAAGAAGGGCATGGGAGTGGGAGGAACCAAGGAGCGAAGGACCAACAGAGAGGGATTATGGAAGAGAGGAGAATGAGGGGGAGAAGGGGGAGGGAGAAATATATAGAGGTCGGGGGATGGAGGGAGACAGGGAGTAGGGAATAGGGGCAAGAAGGGGAAGCATGCAAAGATCTAATGCGAGGTGTTGGAAGAATAGCTAAGCAGAGAGGATGTGATAGGGAGGCGGCGGCCACACAAGGGAGAGGGGAGGTGGTAACGAGGGCTCTAGATTTAGGCAAGCTAAGGATGAGTCTAGATGCATGCGCCACACTTCTGTCCTTCCTATGGAACTGATAATCAACCTTGAAATGATGAAGGGAACACAAACAATTATTGTTCGGTGGAGTAGTTATCTTTGACATTGATTGATGCGCACTGTTGACGATGTTCATTGTCCTCCAAATCCTGCTAGGCTCGGGAATTTAGGTGTAGGATCCCAGCAATACCCTCATTCACCAGTCTGTCTTTGAGTTTATTGCCTTTCCTTTTGATTGCTTGAAAGTGGTGGTCTGTGATGCTGTCAATCTTCTGCTTGATCTGCTGTATTATTTTATTTAGGTGCCAGTTTTCTGAAATTTTGTGCACCTTAATGCCCTGCTGAAGTTTTTTTCCAAGCTGAGTGGCCAACATGGAATCTCCTTCTCCAATCAGAGGACTGAGATTTAGGTTGTGCACTATGGTGATGCCATTTTCTAGGGCATGAAGTTCTGCAACATTGTTAGTGGTTGAACCTATATTTCCATCATCTATCCATATTATTTCTCCTTTTGTGTTTCTGAAGGCTCCTCCAAAACCAAGTTGGCCCAACTTACCTTAGTTGAGCTTGTAAGTCCCCTGCTCTGATGGCCTCTAGACTTTTTTTGATTTTCAAACCTAGAGAGGGAGGTGAATTTGTGTACCTTGATTTGAAGGAGATCTAGCATTGAGAGAATTCTCTCTTCGAAGATAGTGGGAGGGGCTTTAGAAGTTTGAGTAGGTAGAGAGGTCACAGTATCCTAGATTGCACTTTTGATCTTCGAGATTATGATTTCCTCCTAGGTGGAGATGCCACAAAAGATTCTTGCGTTGCGCTCCTTCCACAATTCCCAATAGACTAGACTCGTAATTAAATTGCATGCATGATTAACGAGAGGATGTGAGGAGAAGACATATCTCCAGTTCGCGATGGTGCTTTGAATGGATGAGGGATCCGGATCTGAGCTGTTGAAAACCAGTAAAATCCAGTCCCATAATTTGGATGCATATGAGCATACATTCAACACGTCTTTGGGGGTTTCTTCTTCTTACTTTCAGATAAGGCATCTTGAGTGACCAATAAAGCCTTTTATTATTAGATTGTCCCACGTTAGGATCTCTCTATGCATGAATAAGCATAGAAAGATAGATATTTTCGGCCAGTGCTTCATGTCCTAGATTGAGTTCCACTTCAGGTCTGGTTGAAGTTGATCTAGCTTGGAAATGTATCTGTAGGCTTCTTTTAAATTGAAATTTCCTGCTGAATTTTCCCCCCATATAGTTTGATCCTCAGCAGAGTCAAGGAGGATTTATGTTTTTTGAAGTTCTTATGAGAGGTATGACCAGGATTGGGGATCCATATGGGGAGCCCAATCCTCTTGATCCATCCATATTCTCCATCTGTCCTCTTTGTGACTCATTTTCCATTACCGACTGACTTTGATCTTCCTTCTGTTTTGCATATCATCCTTGATTTGTGATAATGATCTTGATCAAGTTACGACCTTTGTTGCCAGACGTCCTCCCAGAAAAGAGCCTTGTTTATGTTGCCTATTTCCCAGAAACTATGATTTTGAATGATATCCATGTTCTCCCACACTTGGTTCCAGATGACTGAACCTTTGATATTTCCATTTAGCCTGATAATTTTCTCTTGCGAGACAAAGGAGGTATACTTTGCTTTCTATAGGATTCCCAAAGGGGAGTTTGCAATCCATCTCCATAATTTTTCGGCTCCCAGGACCTTTCCCAGGAGGTCCATGTCTTTAAGACCAAGGCCACCATCTTTTTTGGGCTTACAAATTTTTTCCCATGCCACTAGAGCCCATTTTTGTTTTACCTATGCACCTCTCCATAAGAAGTTCCTCTACATGTTTCTGATTTTATTTGAAATCACTTTTGGGTTTACCAAAGACTAGTACAAGTAGAACGGGATGGCATGTAAAACATATTTGACCAGGATAAGACAACCTTTCAGATTGAGAGATTTGAAGGTCTAATTGGCAATTGTTTTCTCCAACTTATTGATTAGGTCCTCCCAAGTGGCCTGGGAGAGGGGCCTATCTGTAAGGGGAACTCCAAGGAAAGTGGAGGGGAGGGTACTGATGGGAATGTCCATGAGTTTGGTGATGTTCCCGCGGGTGGGAAACATGGTGCTAAAGAAGAAAAACTTGGATTTCTTGGGGTTGATAGAGGTTCCAGAGGCAGAAGAGAAGTAAAAAAAAATGGACATGAAAGAGGAAGCTTCTTTGGTAGTTGGGAGCCCCATTAGAAGGGTGTCATCCACAAATTGCTGGTGTGTGGAGGGGGGAGGAGAGGCATGGGGTTGGATACTAGTGAGTTTATTAGCTTGCAAGGCAGTAGAGATTGAGCGGATTAGCCCTTCAACCATTATGAAAAAGAGGAAGGGAGAGATAGGATCCCCTTGCCTGATACCCATGGAAGGATTAAAGGGTTGCGAAGGGGAACCATTTTCGAGGATGGAGAAAAAATCTCCTGACACCATAGCCATGATCCACTTGGTGTTGTCTTTGTGAAACCCAAACGCTCCCATGACCTATCTCATATAATCCCAGCTAATTTTATCAAATACTTTGGACATATCTAGTTGAATCATCATTCCAGGTTTTTTTTGGGATTTGAGAGTGTGGATAAGATCATGAGAAAGGATGATATTGTCCATGCTTTTCCTTCCTTCAACATAGCCAGATCATTGACAGGAGATTAGAAGAGGAAGGATGACTTTGATCCAACTGGTGAGGACTTTGGAGATGATTTTGTAGATGACATTGCAGAGGGCTATGGGCCTAAATTTGTTAGGGGAATTAAAAAAATTTCCCTTGGGTATCAAAGTTAGGAAAGTGGATTTAAGGGCTTTAAGGATAGACTTCTGAATGCAAGATTCTTCCACAAGGGCATGCACATCCAATTTGAGGATGGGCCAACAAGCTTTGTAGAAATCAATAGTGAAACCATTTGGCCCTGGGGCTTTGCCACTAGACATTCCCATGACCACATCTTCCACTTCCTAGAGGGAGAATTTCCTAAGGAGCATATTGCTATGCTCCTCTGTGAGGATTTTGGGGATATGATTGGTGAATTTTTTAATGTCTTGATCCTGGTCATTCCTTGGCTCTTTGAGAAGAGAGCTGAAATAATGATTGAGCTCTATTTCCAACTCCTCTTGAGAGTGAATGAGATGACCATATTGGTTCTTCAAAGCTAGGATTATGTTGTTTCTCCTATGCTTTATCATTGTTTTATGGGAAAATGCAGTGTTCCTTTCCCCACATTTCAACCAATTGATTCTGGATTTTTGTTGCCACAACTTTTCTTCCTGGATGGATCTTTCCTCCTAGATTTGTTGTAGTATTTTTTTCTCTTGCTTATATTCTTCATTAGCCCTTCTTCAATTATGTTTTGTTGGAGAAGTTCCAATTGATGCTCTAAGTTTTTTTTGTCCATGATGATGTTGCTGAATGTTTCTCTGTTCCATTTTTTGATTTCTTCTTTGATAAGTTTTAAATTTTGTTGGAACGTGTACATTTTATTTCTAGTTCTGGTGGGAGGGTAAGCACACCATTGTTTCATTTTTTCAATGAAGTTCGGGCGATCCAACTAGAAGGCTTCAAATCTGAAAGGCTTATTTTTTGGACCATTGGAAATTTGAATCTTGAGAGATATTGGCCAGTGATTGGAGCTATTTTACAATAGGATTCGCACTTCTATTCCCCAGGAGGCAAGATAAGTTGCCTCAGATAAAAGGAAGTGCTCTAAAAGGGAGGAAATTTGACGATCTCCCCCTCTTATGTTATTCTAGGTAAAAATGCCATTGTTTGTGGGAATGCCGATGAGGTTGAGGTTGTCAATTGTGGTTAGGAAAGCCTCAGGAGTTCTTATCCAGCTTTCATATACCTCCTTCCTTCTCGGACAAATATTTTATCATATTAAAATCACCTGCTATGATTTTGAGAGGAAGGTATAAAGGATCTAGGAGATTGGAGATGGTTTGGAGAAGTTTAATTCTGTCTGTCACCTTGTGTGGGGCATAAATATCAGTTATGAAAATACTCCCATTGCTTCCTATGATTGTCAGGATCATTGTTATGGAATGATGAGTGGCCAAAGAGGATATGAGGTCGAACTTGGAGTTTTTCCAAAAGATCATTATACCCCCCACCGAATTGGTAGCCGAGTTGGCTAAGGAGCTGTATGACTTGAAACAAGAGTTGAGAAAGAGAGGGGGTGAGCCATATCTAGTTTAGTTTCTTGAATGAGAAGGATGTCAGGATGATCAAACAAGATTTTGTTTTTTAAGATTCTTTTCTTCCTAGGATTTTTCATTCCTCTAATATTCCAATAAATGCAATTCATTGACATGGAGATGGGTTTAGAGCCAGAGCTTTTACCTTTCCTTCATTGATTAATTTGGCACCCAGTGCTTGGAGGAGATGACTCGTATTCTTTTGACCTCGCTTTCTACTTGATCCTTTGAGGTTGAGTCATCCTACTAGAATATTTTCTAATATACCGTTTGATGTTGTGCTTTCTTGTGCTGGATGGTGAGATTTGAGTTTTAAATCTTCCTGGAGGAGATAAGAGCCTTCAATTTTGTAGCTAGTGTTATGATATGGAATTTATTCCATTTTTTTTCCATCCCTCTACTATTATTGCTAAGTCTACCCCCTCCAGAGCTTCCTCTATGGCGCTTTACTCTATCTCTATTTGCTCCATTTCTGTATCGCCTTGTGAATGCTCCTTTCCTCTGTTGGTATAACCCATGTAACTCTCATCGTCTTCTCTGTCTAATGGGTTCGTTTCCTCTTCTCCTGCTTCATCTCTTATTAGGTTGTTAGGATCAATTTCCTCTTGGGTACTGTTCAATCCATTGAACTGGTTCTGACCTGCATCTTTAAATTAGTTCTTCTTGGGGATAACCTTTTTCCTGTTGTTCTTGTTCCTAGAGATGACTTTAATATATCCTTTGCTATCTTTTCTTTTACTTGCTTGCTCTTGAGATTGAGGGGTTTTGTTCATAGGAAAATCTCGGAAGAGATGCCCACGCTCGTGACACTTTCTGCATCAGAAGAGAATATGTTCATAATCTATACTTTGTAGCCAGACTTTGTCCTTGAAGATTAATTTAATTGCTTCTGGCAGGGCACCAGAGATATCTATGCATACGTATATTTGGACGTAGGAAACATAGTGACCCATTCTGGTTCCTTCAGACATTTTGATGTACTCCCCCAGTTGGTATCCTATACCTTTTAAGAAGGTAGGAGCACAATAATCAATTGGTAAGGAGTAGAGGTGTGTTAGGTCCCTATACTACTAGTGTAACCCATTATTGTTATTAGTACACCCCCTTATTATATTTTTGTGCCCATATAGTCCCCATATTGTTATTATTGTGCCCCATAGAAGCCAACTATTGTTATTATTGTGCCCTTAAATTATTATTGTTATGTTGGCTTTGATTATATTATGACCCCTTAGACTCCTATATATAAAAGGGAGGTCTTGTCATTTGTATCATCCAAGAATTGTTCATTTGTGTAATGTAAAGGAGGTTTCCCCCTCAAAGAGGCTTATTTCTAAGGCATTCATCTATCTTTTCTATATTTTTGTGGGCTGGTTTCATAACATTTGGTATCAGAGCATTGGATTCTAGGGTTTCGCTGCTCCAAACAGGTCATCGTGGCATTTTCGCTATAATTTTTTTTTGCGACATTTCAGAAGCTAAAAACAAAACAAATTTGAGACGAAATCACGTTGAACCTTGGGTCTTAATTTTATATCTTGTCTCGCTATATTTTAGGATATATGATCTAAGGAATTTATGGTTTTTGTAAGCTCTAGAATTCATCTAAAACAAGTCATCATAGAATTTTCGCTTACCCTTTTTCTATGAAGTTTCAGAACCTAAAAAAAAACCATTTGAGAAGAAATTGGTTTGAACCTTGGGTCCAAATTACAGATATTCTCACTATATTTTCCGATACATGATCTAAGGAATTTAGGGTTTTTGCAAACTCCCGAATTACATCCTAAACAACTAACCTTTGGAAAATTGTCATAACTTTCTCTCTGAGCATCA
Source organism: Pinus taeda (assembly GCA_000404065.3). Lineage (NCBI taxonomy): Eukaryota > Viridiplantae > Streptophyta > Pinopsida > Pinales > Pinaceae > Pinus > Pinus taeda. The sequence goes on from APFE030088512.1 coordinate 31,337, forward strand.
GATTGAGATTTGGTAAGATGTTACAGAAAGAGGACAAACTGTATTTTTTTTGGGTATAATTTTTAAAACCTAAGGTTGAAACAAGGACACGTGGAACATCGTACAAGTTCACTCTACTGAAATAGTCTATAATTAGGTCGTCGTGGGAGATTGGGAATAAATATTTCTTCAGGAATCCAATTGTGATCAGCGTGGAGTTAGAAAGAGGACTCAGAGGGCTATTACAGACCGAAATTTCAGAACTTAAAGATCCAAAAGTAGAGAGTTACAGTCATTTCAAGATTGAGCTCCTAAAATCAAGAAAAGGCGAGATGAGGAAGTTTGATGGCAAGGATCCGGTAAATTGGATACTATAGATGGAGAAATATTTTGATCTACATGGTGTACCACTGTTACAAAAGATACATGTTGCATCTAATTATTTAGAACCGAATAAATTTTTATGGTATAAAGGGCTTTGTTCTCATAAACCACTTGTCACATGGTCAATTTTCACGGAGGAAATGATAGCACATTATGAGGATACTTAGAGTAACACCTTCTTTATCCAATTGATAAATCTCAAACAAAAGGGTTCAATGGAAGAGCACATTGAGGAATTTCAAAAATTGAATATAAGGGTAAATGATTTTCCAGAGAAGCAAAGGATTGATGTCTTCATAGGGACTTTAAAGGGTAACATTCAACATCAGGTTCGTCTTTGGGAACCTGATTCATTGGAGGAGGCATTCACGTTGGCAAGAAAAATTGAAAGAGAAATTATGGAAACAAGGAATCCCACCACTCATGACTATAATATGGAAGTGGTTTTCCTCCTAGCCTTCCACAACCTACAAGGTTTACACCACAACAATTGGAAGAAAAAAGAGGAAAAGGACTTTGTTACAATTGTGATAGGAAATACACTAAAGGTCATAAGTGTGTTGAAAATAAATTATTTTACATAGATTATGAAGGGGAGGAAGAAAATGATCAAGAAACATCAAAAGAAGAGGATATACACTAGGAACCAACCCCAGAGAAAGAAGAAATGAATCCGACCATATCTT
>APFE030088514.1:0-28610 GCA_000404065.3 Pinus taeda
CACTATCATAGTCAATGTTTGGAATATTGAAACCATGGGGAATATATGCAATAACTAGGGCATAATCCCTTTTAGGTACGAGTTTAGCAATGTATTCACACTCGCCTTGTATTACTTGATATTGAATAGTGTCAATCACATTCCAAATGAAATGAGTAAGAGTTGGATCAAGTTCAACATTCTTAAGACGTTTCTTCTTCAGTATTTTGATCTTAATTTTTTCCATAAAGGTTCTGAAACTATCTAGTGCTCCATTTGCATCCTTCCTTATATTTAATAAAATAAAAAAAATATATGCGTAAGTTATAATATTAAATAGTATATAGATGAATAAAAATGAACGTAGAACTCGAATCCGGATAGTTGCATACAACATCATCCCAACTATCTTCATTCAAAAATTTAGTCATTTGTTCTTTTATTTCATGTAAACTTTGTGGCTGCATAGATAAAGTAAAAAATGTTAATATAATGATATGTATAAAAAATAATACCAAGAACAATATGTTATATTTAAAAGAAAATTATAATCTAAAAATAAATAAAAATAATGCAACAAACTTACTTTTGAATTCCTCAGACATTTCCTCCAATGATAATTCCCCTGACCTCACACAAGATAGTATTGCTTTGACAAGTTTTTCATCCTTCACTCCTTGCAATGCTCTCCAAGGTGTGATAGTCATATCTTCTGGAAGCTGCTTCATTTTAGAACCTGATTTACTATTGCTACATATCAATGGTTTAGGCATTTTAACCTTCTGGCTTTTAATGCCAATGTTCTCCCACATGCTAAAAATCTCATTAATCAACTCCCATATCTCTCAAGTTCTAAATGCCAACTGGAAAATGTTATCAACACCTCTGAATAAATCACTAACTTTGCTGCCTTTTGAATTGATTTTCTCTTCAATTTGATAGCATATTGCCATACAATATCCCTTTCGGAAATCTACAGTAACATTTATCCTATCCCCACCACATTTTTCTTCCAATTCACTATGAATAAATCTAACCCTTTGGATGAAAGTCATAGAAATCCTATATTCATTATTTGAATTATGATCCCATGCCACTAACTTTGCTTTTGTATATGATAAACCAACATAAATGATACATCTCATTGTTTCAAAATGTGGGTTATTGGGATATTCCTCCATCAATTGTCTTTGAGCTTATACACAATGGTCCCCCCCAAGCACATAATAATTGCATTGAAAACATTTTGACTTATCAAATGATTCTTTGTTGGGAACTTGAACTGGATCAATAAGAAGCACATAATTAGCCACATGAGCATATGGATTGTACCTCATAAATGTCTTCAAGTTGTGAACATGCAGATGGTGTGACTTTCTGATTTGATATTTACATTATCCTTCACTTGCCTTATTGATTTGTTTAACATTAAGTTGACATGTACAACCACCCTCAATTAAGCTCCTCTTTGTTAAGTTTTGTCGAATGGCATTTTGTTTTGTTTTGATATGCCATCCTCTAAATCAGCTCCTGGTGTAATGATTTCTCTGCTTTCTTTTGAAGTTTCACTAGGTTCTTGACTATTGGTAATGACTGCTTCCAAATGTTCAACTTCACTTTTCTTCCTCATAACATTCTTATCATTAACTAGAACATATTTATTCTTGGGCATTGTTACTTTTGGTCTTTTATGACTCTTCTTAGTTCCAATGTCATTCTCAGTAATGACAACATATTCTTCAATGCCAGTTTCAACTTCCTCATCTTCAAAAGTAACTTGTCTACCTTTGCTAGATTTATCCACTAGAGGTATTTTTTTTTTTTGATCCCTTGGATGTAGTTTTGTAGTATCATGAATTACTATATTTTGCTTGTTTTCCATATCTTCTTCTGACACTGAGTATAAACTACTAACAACTTTCATAATATCATGCTCTACGAAATGAATGCCTCCCAACCTAATTAAACAACTTTCAACAAAATTTTGCCAAACAAAATAGCATATTTCAATAAAAACAAAGTTATAAAAATATAGCGAGATAGTTACAAGAATGCAAAACACAAATATAACTAACAATACTTACGATATTTTGTGTCATTTCATTTATGTTTTGTTTACACAACTTTGTAGATACCTCTCTCATGTCATACAATGAATATGATAACTGGTATTTAATCCTTTCATGTGACTTGGGCAGTTTTGTAAGTATGTTAACAACTTCACTATCTAGTACCGAACACATGTCTATGACCTTTCCCACCACCTCATAAATTCCATTATCATCAGGTACATCAACATATAGATATATATGCACATTTTGGCTTTCTCTTTCTTTCACATACTAGACATTTGATGGAAGTTTCACTTCTTTTGATTTCTTCTAGTATGAAATCATCTTCGTATCATTTGAGGCACTTGAAATATTTGTAGCCATCAGCGCAGGTGGGGTTCATTCACCAATTTTTTTTGAAGATCCACCTTTAAAAGTCTTTGGTCCAGAAAGATTCACAAAAATCTTATATGATGCCATTTTCTTGAAAAAAGGACACATAAATCATTAAATCACAAAAAAAATAATAACTTAAATTAACAATGAAAACGATAAATGACAATTAGTTTTATAAACCATAACAATTTTTAAAAAAAATAAGAAATTTAAAAAATATATCGCCACTGTCGCTGCACCTTGAAAATCGGCCGGCCAACTGAGCGACCATTGGGTCTGGCCCCCTAGCCCACCTTGGGGGCCCAATAACTGCCCCCCTCCCAAACCCCATTCCCACCCCAAATTGGCGACCCAATGGCCCACGGGGGTGGCGGGGCGATTCTCGAAATTGCCCTACACCCCCACAAGTCGTTAGACCGCTAGGGTGGGGTGGAGGGCTGCAGGCAGCTTCCACCCCACCTCGGTGGCCCAATGACCCACGGGGGTGGTGGGGCGATTCTGGGAATCGTCCCGCCACCCATGCAGGCCATTGGGTCGCCGAGTTGGGGTGGGGATGAGGTTGGGGAGGGGGGCAGTTGTTGGGTGCCAGGGTGGGCTAGAGGGGCCAGACCCAATGGCCGGCTTGGTTGGTCATTCGGACAACCCCACCCGACCTCGATGACCAATGGCCCATGGGGGTGGCAGGGCGATTCTGGGAATCGCCCTACCACCCCCATGGGCCGTTGGGCCACCGGGGTGGGGCGGGGTGCTAGGTAGCTATCCTCACCGTCCCTAACCTATGGGCCCGTTTAGCCACCATGAGCATTACCAGGCCCACCATGCCCACTGCGGACGTAGTGGGTAAATTTGGCCCACAAATTTTTTTAATTTAACAAAAAAAATTTAAACTTCATTAAACTTATTTAATTTTAAAATTTGTAAAACAGAAAAATTAACAAACCTTTCAAATGCGAGAATTCTCCATTGAATATGTTGTTGATAGCAATGTAGCTACTCCACAAATTCTCTCCAAGTCTTTTAACGAACCTCGGTAAACCTTGATGTGATGTGAGTAATAGTGATAATGAAATTTATTATATAGGTGAAATTATGGAAATGTTTTACCATACGGTTAATGTGGGATTAATTTGTTTTTAAAAAAAAATTAACATTTAAATTTTGTTATGGCGATATAGGAAACTATGATAAAGCAAATATAATGGAATTGTTTTACAACACGGTGAATGTGGGATTAATTTGTTTTAGAAGGTATTATAGAAATTAAAAAAAACATTCAATTGTCTAGTAAATATTATATAGTTTAACTATTGAATTAATTTAGGTAAAAGATTTAGTTTACAATTTTAAATTTAAAGGTTTATTTCATAAAAAAAAATTTAGTTAAAAATTTTGAATAAATTGTAGAATAAAATAATGGAGGGAAATACATGAAACACAATTTTTGAAGGGAAAAATTTTGGCGAAATTTTTTGGAGGGAAAAGTTCATTCTTTGAGCTATATGTTGGTATTATGGCTAAAGTGTTGTCCTTGATGGCAACCCATTCAGGTGATAGATCACAGTACTTCAAGTCAGCAGCAGAGATTGATGATCAACTATCAAATATTGAAGAAAATAAGGGGTACGCAGGTACACCTTACAGAAGGTGCGTACACACAGGCCGGTGTTACATAAAGTGCGTACATACCCGCAGTTATCCCGTTCAGGAGGTGCGTACCCCCAGTTCACTTACTTCAAGGCAGAGAAAAGCACACGTGGGGTTTCTTATGTTTAACTCTTGGTATTTAGCCGACGGAATTGTGTTATTATGGTTTTGGCCCATGGTATTGATCCATGATTTGAGGAAGAGCTTGCCTATATAAAGAAAAGGAGATCATTTGGCTTGAGTATGCTTTTGGTTGAATATCTTAAGAAGCTAGATCTGAAATTCTAGTGATGGGTTATGAGAGATAGCTAGATCTAAATCAAGGAGAAACTTGAGAACTACAAGTCGGATCTACTAATGGGTTGATATCTCCTCGACGCATGTTCAGATCTGTAGATCTGACAGTCTGGGTTATTCTTGAAGTCTTGAAATTATCTATACCTGCAAGTACGTAAGTACAATGAAAGAAAAGTGCAAAGATACGCAGGCACAGAAGCGCTGCAGGTGCACAGATACGCAGTCCCAGAAGCGCTGCAGATGCAGAGGGGCGCAGGCAGTTCATTGGACACAGAGCGCACGTACGCAGGAAGTTTGTGAGGCAGAGTGCGCATGTACGCAGGGAAGAAGTTGGAAACAGTGCGTACTTATACGCAGCTGTTATATGGGGGAAGCTGCATACTTCTCATGAAATCTACTTAGCTATCCATGTTTATCATTGCTGTGTTCTGGGTTTTGAAGTGATGTCTGATTTCTGGTATTAAGTTCTGATAACAACAGTGATTGATTAAATGTTTATACATTGATGGATGAATGGATCAGGTTCTTAATGAATCATCTTTATGTAATCTGATGGACTAGATCTGGTTGATGACTCACTTGTATATGTATTGATCTAGTGCTTGGGTAATTCAGAAGATTGTTTATGAGCTTCAATGTTGTTGTTGGGTCTAGTATGAAAATTGGATGAAATGTGGCCTTTCAGATTATGTGTTGTGCTTCAGTGTATCCAGTATGAAAATTGATGAAACGTGGTACCTGGAGGAGACAAGATTGTAGGCCGGCGCCTACATACTAGTACTTAAGCTAGTACAAAGGCAAAGGGGAACCTTTGGAGCATTGTAGCAGGTAGCAGTCTGCGTACTAGTAAATGGATCGGCTAGTACAAGAGAAAATGGGGTTGTAGCTCCCGTACTAGTATAAGACTACACCAGTACAAATATTGTAAAAGGATTTTCTTATTAAGAAGAAGAATGAAATGACTTGCAGCAGGTGGTTTTCTCCCGCATTGGGTTTCCACCTTATATCATGGTGTTCATGTGTGTGCCTTATGTTTGATGATCTATTCTATGTTACTGCATATGTTAACTGATACCATGGTTGATAATGTTCTAATGCACTCATTGAAGATCAATTAACTTAATCATAAGAAGTTGTGAAAGTAGCATATATGAATCAGAGTTTGGAAATGAAAAAGTTTTATTAATGTAATAATACTGATTCACCCCCCCCCCCTCTCAGTATTATTTCCATCACTCCCTAAGATGATCAATAGGTGAATCCATGACCTCCAATATGAATTTTGAAGAAGACTCATCGTTAAGGGAGTGACATGGAATAGGCAGACTGATGGCCTGTGTGGGTAAAGGATCTTGGTCATATTCCATATTAGGATGGAGTTTTCGACCAGTGTCAGGATGTATTGATGAGACTACCGAAGAGGAAATACCTTCCATTAAAGGTGAGAGAGGATGGTCACAAGCTTGATCATCTTCCATAGATTAGGAGACATCACCAAGGATCAGGAGGTCTATGGGGTCCATATGTGTCAGAAGAGATCATATGCATAGGATATTTAGAAGAGGAAGAAGGAATGTTGGGTGGTAGTAATTGAGGAAAGATACTAATAAGTGATGAGATTTTGAATAAGCCCACAACAATGCTCTCGTATTGCCTGGGGTGATTTCTAACAAGTGGGATCAAATTTCCCATACCAGGAAGTTGATTGAATGTTACAAAATAGTCTAGTTGGTCAATGGTAACAATATTAGCTTCATGAGAAAATCAAATGAGTTAGAAGATGGAAAATAGAACCATGGTCATGGCACAAAACAAACGAACACCAAGGATTGGGTTATAGTCTCAAGAAACATTGACTTCTTCAACATTGATGTAGGCATTTATCCCCCTGAATCAATGGAAAACTTTGGAAGCACCCCTTTAGGTACTAAATGGTTCCCGTCAAATTTGGAAAGTGTGGTAGTAGACCTAGTGAGCGTCAGATATCCAAGAGCTTTCCAACATGATGCTAACATAAAATAAGTATTAGAGCCTTCATCCACCAAAGTGTGATGCACATCCCTTTGAAAGCCATACACAATAATATGAAATTTGTTTCGGTGGGAAATTGAAATTGTAGCCTTATCAAAATTAAAGGTGACAATATTTTAGTATGAGGGGTCCATGTCTTCGATCATGGAAAAAAAATCTTGTTGCTGAGGACAAATTTAGAAAACATCCAAAGTAGACATTGCAGAAGGAGCTTCGGCTAAGTCCTTAGTAATATTCTAATGTTGGGCAGGCCCAGTAGAGGGGTTGTGTGTAGTCTTGAAAACAACATCCTTAGGTGGGAGATAAACTGGCTCCATGTATGCTTATCTAGTGTGAGAATTCTAGTGGAAGTAGTCGAGTTGGGTGAGTCCTTAGAAGAAGAACTCAACTCAGGAGTATCATATGACTTAGCTTGTGTGGTCACATTGATGTTTACTTGGAACGTAAGCATGGGAATATGAGGAGTAGGATTAAAGGAGGGCCCCTCACTACTAACTTGCAAAGGTGGAGGTGCATGGGAAAACATTTTTTGTTGTAGTTGTGTAGGGAATGGATGATTTAAAACATCGAGCTATTGTGCAGTAGGTGGCGGTGTGAGAAGCCTATGAACCTAATCCATCTTAAAGCACTTCTAAGTTAAAGGGAACTATGGTTATGTTAAAATATAGGGTTAATTGATTGGGACTTATGGATTCTTTAGCATTTATATATATATATGTATTTTAACATTGAAAGGAACATAATGAAAAATCATTCTGGTAGTCCTGATTTTGGGATCTAGGGGAAAATATTTGTGTATATCTATTTTATGTTTTATGCTCTCACCATTGTTTATTTTTTCTTCTTAGAATTTGTATGCAGGTAATTTTTGTAAAGGGTTAAAACCTACATTTTGTATCAAAGTTGTTTTGGCTTCAAGGGGATGCCTTTGCTACTGAGGGGTTTTTTCTTGGGCCTCTAGTAGACCCTATTCAGTGGGAGATCTGTGGTATCGATTCTTGTGGTGAAAGAAGATTGCGAGAAGTGGAAAGATAGAGTTTGAGAAATTTAATGGTTGGAGTTTTGAGCTGTGGAACTCAAGATGTAGGATTTGCTGGTGGATAAGGATCAATTGATCACGGTAGATCCAGGTACTAAACCAACAATACTGTCAACTAAAGACTGGGCAAAGTTGTATCGGAAAGAAAAGAGCACAACACGATTTTGTGTCTCAGATTCAATATTGTTGAATGTATGAGGGGAAGCTTCAGTGATGGATTTTTTGGATGGGTTAGGGAATTTGTACGAATTGAAGTCTCTTGTGAATAAACTATTCCTATGGATAAAGATGTATAACCTAAGGATGAAATATGGAGACTTGGTGACAGATCATCTGAACGCATTTAATACTATGGTAAGCTAGTTACTATATGTTTATATTAAAATTTCAAATGAAGATAATTGCATCAGTTTGTTGTGTTCTCTACCAGAATCATGGGATAGTCTAGTTGTTGTAATATGTAGCAATGCAACTACCTTGCAGTTTGATGAAATAGTATCATCCTTTCTATCAGAGGAGATGAGATGGAAAAATATGGAGGGCCAGAATGGTGATGCCTTGTCTATACAAGGACAGTCCCATAATAGAAACAAAAATAAGTCCTCAAGTGGGAGATTTAAATCTAGAGGGAGATCTAAATCTCTAGGAAAAACCTGTAAAGGTGTGCTAGAAATGTGGAAAGGAAGGGCACTTCAAAAGGGACTGTAAATATAAATCTCCCGAGAAAGGAAAGGGATTTGATGATGCTCCTTCTGTAGAGGCCAAAACCACCTCATACGAAGGTGGAGATGTGTACTTGGATTCTTCTTCAAGTACACGAGGCATGATTGATTGACTCAAATGCATCCTTTCACATCACTCCCCATAGAGAGTGGGTCTGCGAGTATGAGAAACATGATGGTGGTGATGGCTTCTTAGTGGATGATGGGAAGGCTAGAATCATTGGTCATGGAAAAGTCAAGTTCAAGTTGCAAGGTGGGAGGATTAGAACACTTTTGGGTGTTCTGCATATTCTTGCATTGGTGAAAATTTTATTTTTTTTAACCAAGTTGGATGATGCAGGTGTTAAAAAAGTGTTCGAGAATGACACCTGCAAGATGGTTTGAGGTGCACTGGTATTGATGTAAGGAGTTTAGATTGGAAATTTTTACAAGTTTTAGGGTAGCACTATTATTGGTGGATGCAACAGTTCTATGGTTCCTAAATTGGAGAAGAAAATTTAGTGATCTCTCGAGAAAAGACCATGCTATGGCATCAAAGGCTTGGACATCTTGGAAAGAAGGGCCTTCAAATACTTCATGGTAATGGTATGGTAGAAGGTATGTCTAATTTCTCTTTGGATTTTTATTTCTATGAAAATTGTGTATATGGGAAGCAGAATTGGGTGGGTTTCCCCTCTGGTGGTAAGTGGGAGAAACAGATATTAGAGCTTGTGCTCAATGATGTGTTTAGACCTTCGTCGGTTCCATCACTGGAAAAATATCTATACGATCTGTCATTTATAGATGAATTTTCAAGGAATACATGGATATATTTCCTCCTGAAGAAATCTAAAATCTTTGACAGGTTTAAAGAATTTAAGGCTCTCGTGGAAAACCAGAGAAAGAAGAAGATAAAGGCATTGATGAAAGCTAACGATGGAGAGTTTTTCAAAAAGGAATTTGAAGAGTTCTATAAGAAGTGTGGTATAGCACGTCAGAAGAATACTCCATACACACCTGAGAAAAATGGATTTGCAGAAAGAATGAACAAGACGTTGATGGAAAGGGTAAGAAGCATGCTCAGTGGTGCAGGTTACAGGAATTTTGGGTAGAGGCGGTGGAGACTGCATGTTACCTGGTCAACAGATAACGTTCATCAACATTGGAAGATAAGACTCTGTAAGAGGTGTGGACTGGTAAGAAACCTTCTCTTTCACATCTGACAGTATTTGAATGTGATGCATATGTACATGTTCCAAAGGAGAAAAGAACAAATTTGGATGGTAAATCTAAAAAGTGCATCTTTATTGGGTATAAGGATAGTTTAAAATGTTATAATCTTTGGAACCCATAAAGAAAGAAGGTTGTGTATAGCCAAGGTGTGGTGTTTAGAGAGGTGAAATATGTTGTTAAAAATGAACTCCTACAAAATGAGCCTGAAAAGATAGAGTTTGAGATGAAGGAGGAAGAATCCAACTCTATTGCAGAAGAGGAATCAGAAATGAAGAGCCTCAAACTCCAGCTATGAGAAGATCAGTTTGAGAAATAAGGAAATGAAAAAGGTATATTCCATATGATTTCTGTTCAAAGTTTTCTTTATATATTACTAATGATAACCCCATAACTCTAAGGGAAGTAGTAGATTCAGAGGATAGAAAAATATGGAAAGAGGCCATGGTTGATGAAATGGCATCTTTGCACAAAAATTATGCTTGGGATCTAGTGGAGTTGTTGGCTGGAAGGAAACCCATTAATACGAAATGGGTGTTTAAGAATAATATGAACGAAGAAGGATAGGTAGCGAAATAGAAATATGGGTTGGTATCAAAAGGTTATTCCCAAGTGTCGGGAATTTCTTTTGGTGATATTTTTTTTCTTTTTGCAAAGGTAGCTTCTATTATATTAATATTATCTGTTGTTGTTTCTTTTTATTTTGAGGTAGAAAAGATGGATGTGAAGACAACATTTCTTTAGAGGGATTTGGAAGAAGAGATCTACATGAAGAAACCTAAAGGCTTTGTGGTGAATGGCAAGAAAGAGCTAGTATGCAAGTTAAAGAAGTCTTTGTATGGGTTAAAACAGTCACTAAGGATGTCGTATAAAAAATTTGATACATTTATATGGGGACTTGGCTTCACTAGAAGCAAAGAATATCATTGTGTGTATTTTAAATTAATTGGTGGCCGTGTTATTTATCTCATCTTGTATGTGGATGATATGTTGATGGTTGGAATTGACAAAGAAATTATGCAGGATTTGAAGACCTAATTGTCCTCCAAATTCGACATGAAAGATCTTGGTACTGCAAACTATATTTTAGGCATGGAAATTAAACAAGATCGGGCAAAGAGGAAGCTCTTGTTATACCGGAGGAAGTATGTCATGTAGAAATTTTGAATAATATAACACTTATTCACAGAGATTATCCTAATTATACACTATTTATGGAATCATGCATAATACATAACCTCCTCTACGTTGATCATCAATTTTGCGGAATTAAGAAACAATCACATGCGCACATTGAAGCATCAATCACACATATCAACATAGTATGTACTGGGGAAAGCATACAGCTGAAAACCCCCAACTATCTGTAAATTATATTGATTGATAACATGTAACAATACATGGTAAAATACTCCTCACAAGTACTGAGTACTATCTCCACCTGTTACACACAAACTAGCTCAGATCTGAATCAAGTGACTGGCTCAAATCTCCTCCGCTGCTTGCCTACCTCCACTGCGCAATACCTTTTGAGAATGGAATGAAGAATAAACTCCAAATTCGTATTCCCTTTGCCTATGCCAGGCAATCCTCATTGAAAATACTCAATCCATTGATTGTGAAAATCTCATGCACAACTATAGTCACAACTGACAGCTGTCTTGCCCTTTCACTCAACTCTAACAATTGTCTTCACTGAACTGTCCATGCATTGAGTTAACTGATGTATTCTTTAGTTGATTTATGAGTTAATAATTAGTGAATTAATTAATAATTAATTCAAACCACTCATCATTAGTCTATTTTTCAGTTAGACTAACTACAACTAGTTCAACTAAGTCAAACTGAACACAACTCGATCAACTCCTCAATCAACTCCACCAAACTCAATCACTTGAGTTCTAACTGAAGTCCTTCATGCAATACCTCAACTAACCCATAAGAAAAGCATAATTCCTTCTAGCAGTTGCATGTGCCACATCCGCAGCTTGAACTGAAGCGCTGCAAGAGGATAAGATAATGTTTATAGTCCAAATATTATTAAGAGGTAATAATATTCGACTGTTCTATATTTAGATTGGCAGTCTAAAAATAGACTCTGCCCATATGTCTAAAAAAAAATACCATATGTTTTTACGAACATGACCAATCATCCACAAATAGCATCCTGCAACTCATAGACCATGATCCATATGTCTAAAAATAGACTTTGCACCAAAAATAGCCTGTGGGACCACTTAGTGAAGGCGACTTCTTTTCACTATGCTCCATCATCTTGTTGGATTTTCAATACTCCCTCTCAACAATATATGGATTATCTACAACCCCTATCATGTAACTCTGGAATGTTCTGCATGCAACACATCTAATCAGTCCACTTGCTCCAACAACACTTGGAACAAAAACACTCCCAACTAACCCCTCTGTTGGGCTAGGAACATACTTTGATGCTGAAGCTCTACCTATTGCTGACAAGTGCTCCCTCTCTGACATCTGCACTAGTACAACATCTACATGCATCTCATACCATTACACACCTCTCTGTGCCAGCTAGAACTGTGCAAAACACTTGTGCCTCTCGCATTGCTGCAGCCTGCTAGCTATGTGCTGTCCTGGAATTCCCTGCACTGTCACTCTCTCTGCCACTCCATCCGCATCTGTCTCTACCCAATTACTAAGTTCCTACTACTCCATATCGTGGCTCCTATAGCAAGGTCTCATCCAAGAGGTTGGGTACCTCAAGGATCCTGCCCCTCCTCCTTGGGATGATCACTCTATATCACTCCACCTCCTACCTAGAGGTATCGCTGCATGTGACCCCTCAGCCCACCTCTTGAAGTTTCCCCCTACTGGAGGTCTTTGCATGAGTAGATGTCTCTACTTGATCTCCACTCAGCTTCCCCTGTTGTAGCTACTCCATAACCTCCTAAAGCTGCTGCACCAATCGTGGCTCCTCCACCATTGTCTGAGACTTCTTCTGGCTCTGCATGTTGAGAGGTAATATAACCTCCCTCTCAACCACCAAGTCTCCATTTGTTTCCTTGCTACTCAAGGCTTTGCATGCATCTTGAACCTCAAAAGCATACAGGTTCTTGACCTGTGAACCAATCTTCTTCACCTATCTAGCGATGATATGTCTAAGGAAAACCTTTCCCTTAATGAAGACTACATCATAGCCTCTGTCTTCCAGCATCACGATCGACACCAAGTTTCTCTTAAATCCTGGTACATACTTGACATCAGTCAAGGTAAAGCGAGATCCATGGTACCTCTGAAAAATAACCATGCCTACAGCCGAGACATTATACTTCTCACCATTACCCATCGCAATGAGTATCTGGAGATCTTTCTCCTCCAAAGTACTGAACAAACTCTTGTCACCGGTCATGTGGAAAGAAGCTCCACTATCAAGAAACCAACCACTTCCTACCATGGATAAAACCATGCATGCGAAGAGTGTGAAATCCAACTCAAACTGTGAAGCAAGTGCCTCACCTTTAGATCCTTCCCCGGATCCCTCCTTGTATTTCTTCCATGGTATTCCGCATGATCTCCTCTTGCACGAGATCTAACCAAAGTCTCTCCCATCCTAGCAATTTCTCTCGACCATTGATAGAGTCCTTATAGGAATGCCAACTCTTAGGAAGACCAAGGAGAGCCAAGCTCACAAAGTCCTCATCATCGACAGTCACCCACACACTTCCCAGCTCATCCCCGCATTGGCTAACTTTCATGAGATACTGGGGCATACTGTCTCCATTCTCACACTTAGATGTTTCTGAGTTTATCCTTAAGCGCCATTCCACTAGCTCAAAACTCAACTGCTTCCGATCTAAAATTCGTGAGAACAAAGTATTTCTCATACAGAGATCGACTGTATGGGCATTCACCAGATATCTCACCTTCCAAAAGAAGGATGAATCCAGAGGCTACCTGGCCCGATTACAGACTCTGCCTGAAGAAAAAAAATGTAAACACTTTCTAAATAATAGATCTGATGATCAATCCTTGCTTTGATATCCTGTAGAACATTTTTCTAGAAATCAACCAGCTCTGATACCATGTAGAAATTTTGAATAATATAACACTTATTCACAGAGATTATCCTGATTATACACTATTTGTGGAATCATGCATAATACATAACCTCCTCTACGTTGATCATCAATTTTGAAGAATTAAGAAACCATCGCATGCACACATTGAAGCATCACTCACACATATCAACATAGTATGTACCAGGGAAAGCATACAACTGAAAACCCCCAACTATCTGTATATTATATTGATTGAGAACATGTAACAATACATAGTACAATACTCCTCACTGCTACTCAGTACTATCTCCACCTGTTACACACAAACTAGCTCAGATTTGAATCAAGTCACTCGCTCAAATCTCCTCCACTGCTTGCCTGCCTCCACTATGCAATACCTATTTAGAATGTAATGAAGAATGAGCTCCAAATTTGTATTCCCTTTGACTATACCACACAATCCTCATTGGAAATACTCAATCCATTTATTGTGCAAATCTCATGCACAGCTATAGTCACAACTAATAACTGTTTTGCCCTTCCACTCACCTCTAACACTTGTCTCCACTAAACTGTCCATGCACTAAGTTAACTGATGTATTCTTTAGTTGATTTATGAGTTAATAATTAGTGAATTAATTAATAATTAATTCACACCACTCATCATTATTCTATTTGTCAGTTAGACTAACTACAACTAGTTCAACTAAGTCAAACTAAACACAACTCCATCAACTCCTCAATCAACTCCACCAAACTCAATCACTTGAGTTCTAACTGAAGTCCTTCATGCAATAGCTCAACTAACCCATAAGAAAAGTGTATTTCCTTCTGGAAGTTACATGTGCCACATCCGTAGCTCGAACTGAAGTGCTACAAGAGGATAAGATAATGTTTATAGTCCAAATATTATTAAAAGCTAATAATATTCGATTGTTCTATATTTAGACCGGCAGTTTAAAAATAGACTCCGCCCATATGTCTAAAAATATAAGTCCATGTATTTTTACCAACATGACCAATCATCCACAAATAGCATCCTGCAACTCATAGACCATGATCCATATGTCTAAAAATAGACGTAGTCTAAAAATAGACTTTGCGCCAAAAATAGCCTGTGGGACCACTTAGTGAAGGTGACTTCTTTTCACTAAGATCCATCATCTTGTTGCATTTTCAACATGTCGATACAATCCTGCAGGGGTTTAATATGCAGGATAGTGAACCGATGAAGGTTCCTATTCTTGTAGGTGTAAAGCTATGTATTGAACAGTGTCCCAAGGCATAAGAAGAGGAAGATGACATGTCCCATGTTCCATATGTTGTTGGGTTGTGTTATATTCTTTCCACAACTAGCCCACATAGCTAACCAGGGGGTTAGAGGGGGGGCAGAGAACCCCCTTCATTGCGCCGATTGTGTAGCAGGGGGTGGGGGTCACAGGGGGTTTGAGGCATGAGTTTTGCAGATGTTTTTCGGAGATGATGGTTTTTGGTCCATGGAATTGGACGCAATGGTTTTCGGTCCATGGTATTGGATGCTTTGACATGTATAAATATGTATCATAACATTGAAAGGAACATAATGAAAAATCAAGCTGTTAGTCCCGGTTTTGGGATTTAGGGGAAAATCTCTGTGTATATGTGTTTTATGTGTTATGCTCTCGCATTTTTTATTTTCTGTGTTTTAGAATTCATATGCAGGTAATTTCTATATAGAGTTAAAACCTACATTTGGTGTCAGAGCAGTTTTGGCTTCGAGGGATGCCTTTGTTGCTAAGAGGTTTCGCTCGGCTAGACCTTGCTAAGTGGGAGATCTACGAGATCAATTTTGGTGGTAAAAGAAGATGGCGAGTAGTGGAGAGATAGATATCGAGAAATTTAATGGTCAAAGTTTTGAGTTGTGGAAACTCAAGATGGAGGATCTATTGGTGGATAAAGATCAGAGGATCATGGTAGATCTGGGTACTAAACCAGTGGGAGTGTCTAATGAAGAATGGAAAAAGTTCGATTGGAAGGAAAAGAACACAATACGTTTGTGTGTCTCATATTTAGTATTTCTGAATGTATCAGGGGAAGCTACGGTGAAGGATTTGTGGGATAAGTTAGGGACTTTGTACCAATCTACGTCTCTGGTGAACAAATTGTTCCTATGAAAAAGTTATATAACCTGAGGATGAAAGATGGGGACTCGGTGACAGAGCATTTGAATGAATTCAATACTATGGTAGGTCAATTAGCATCTGTTGATATTAAAATTTCAGATGAAGTTAAGCACATCAGTGTGTTGTGTTCTCTACCAGATTTGTGGGATAGTCTAGTTATTGCAATAGGTAGCAATGCAATTTCCTTTTAGTTTGATGAAATAGTCTCATCCTTGCTGATAGAGGAGATGAGACAGAGAATATGGAGAGCCGGGATGGTGATGCCTTGTCTGTACAAGGACAGTCCCAAAACAAAAACAAAAATAAGTCATTAAGTGGGAGATCTAAATCTCCAGGAAAACTTGTAAAGGAGTTGTGCTGGAAATGTGGAAAGGAAGGGCACTACAAAAGGGGTTGTAAATCTAATGTTCCTGATAAAGGAAAGGGATTTGATGATGCTCCTTCTGCAGAGGCGAAAACCACCTCAGATGAAGGTGGGGATGTGTACCTGGCTTCTTCAAGTACGCATGTAGATCATGAGGCATGGTTGATTGACTTAGGTGCATCCTTTCACTTTACTCCCCATAGAGAGTGGTTCTGCGAGTATGAGAAATATGATGGTAGTGATGTCTTCTTAAGGGATCATAGGAAGGATAGAGTCATTGGTTGTAGAAAAGTAAAGTTGAAGTTGCAAGGTGGAAGGGTTAGAAAACTTCTGGGTGTTCTGCATATTCCTGCATTGGCCAAAAATCTGATTTCTATAAGCAAGCTGGATGATGCAGGTGTAAAAACAGTGTTCGAGAAGGATGCCTACAAAATGGTTTGGTGAGCACTGGTATTGATGCAAAGAGTTTAAATTGGAACTCTGTACAAGCTGCAAGGTAGTATTGTTATTAATGGGTGCAACAGTTCTGTGGTTCCTGAAAGTGGAGAAAAAAATCTAGTGGTCTCTGGAGAGAAGACCATGTTGTGGCATCAAACGCTTGGACATATTGGAGAGAAGGGCCTTCGAATACTTCATGTTAAAGGTATGGGTAATACCTCTCTAGATTTTTATTTTTGTGAAAATTGTGTATATGGGAAGTAGAATCAGGTGAGTTTCCCCTCTAATAGTAAGAGGGTGAAACAAATATTAGAACTTGTGCACAGTGATGTGTTTGGACCTATGAAGGTTCCATCACCAGGTTAGTCTGTGTACTATGTATCATTTATAGATGACTTCTCAAGGAATACATGGATATATTTCCTTAAGAAGAAATCTGAAGCCTTTGACAAGTTTAAAGAATTTAAGGCTCTCGTGGAAAACCAAATAGAGAAGAAGATAAAGGTGTTGAGGACAGATAACGGTGGAGAGTTTTGCAATAAGGAATTTGAATAATTTTGTAAGAAGTGTGGTATAGCATGTCAGAAGACTACTCCATATACACCTTAGCAGAATGGAGTTGCAGAAAGAATGAACAAGAGGTTGATGGAAAGGGCAAGAAGCATGGTCAGTGGTGCTGGGTTAGGACAAGAATTCTAGGGAGAGGCGGTGGAGACATGTTACCTGGTCAATAGATCACCTTCATCAGCATTGGATGATAAGACTCCACAAGAGGTATGGACTGGTAAGAAACCCTCTCTTTCAAATCTGAGGGTATTTGGATATGATGCATATGTACATGTTCCAAAGGAGAAACAAACCAAGTTGGATAGTAAATTTGAAAAGTGCATCTTTATTGGGTATAAGGATGGTTTAAAGAGTTATAAGCTTTGGAACCCAGTCACACGAAACGTTGTGTACAGCTGAGATGTGGTGTTCAGAGAGGTAAAAGATGTTATTAAACATGAAGTCCAACCAAAGGAACTTGAGAAGTTAGAGATTGAGCTAAAGGAGGAAGAATCAGACTGTACAACAGAGGAGGAATCAGAATATGAAGAGCCACAAACTCCGGGTGTGAGAAGATCAGTTCGAGAAAGAAGGCAACCAGAAAGGTATAGTCCATCTGCTTTTTGTTCAAATTTTCCTTTATCTATTACTGACAATGATCCCAGAAATGTGAAGGAAGTAGTAGATTCAGAGGATGACAAACTTTGGAAAGAGGCCATGGTTGATGAAATGGCATCTTTGCACAAAAATGAGGCTTGGGATCTGGTGGAGTTACCGGCTAGAAGGAAACCCATTTGCATCAAATGGGTGTTCAGGAAGAAGACAAATGCAGAAGGAAAGGTGGAGAAATACAAAGCTCGATTGGTAGTGAAAGGTTATTCCCATGCGATAGTATTTGATTTTTGTGATATTTTTTCTCCCGTTGCCAAGGTAACTTCTATTAGATTACTTTTATCTGTTGCTGCTACTTTTGATTTTGAGGTAGAATAGATGGATGTGAAGACAACATTTATTCATGGGGATCTAGAAGAGGAAATACACATGAAGCACCATGAAGGCTTTGTGGTGAAGGGTAAGAAAGAACTGGTATGAAGTTAAAGAAGTATTTGTATGGGTTAAAATAGTCACCAAGGATGTGGTATCAGAAATTTGATACGTTTATATGGGGCCTTGGCTTTACCAAAAGCAAATCAAATCATTGTGTGTATTTTAAATTAATTGGTAACCGTGTTATTTATCTGGTCTTGTATATGGATGATATGTTGCTCATTGGAAATGACAAAGAAATTATCCAGGATTTGAAGACCCAATTGTCCTCCAAATTTGACATGAAAGATCTTGGTGTTGCAAACTATATTTTGAGCATGGAAATTAAAACAGATCAGGCAAAGAGGAAGCTCTGACTAAACCAGAGGAAGTATGTTGAGACAATACTACAGAGGTTTAATATGCAAGATAGTAAACCGGTGAAGGTTCCTATTCCTGTAGGTGTGAGGTTATTTGCTAAACAGTGTCTGAAGACACAAGAAGAGGAAGAGGACGTGTCCCATGTTCCATATGCAAGTGAAGTTGCTAGCCTGAAGTATGCAATGGTTTGTACTAGACCAGATATTACACATGTAGTAGGAGTATGTAGCAGCTTTATGTCAAAACCATGGAAGGAGCACTGGAAAAGAGTGAAGTAGGTTTTGAGGTATTTGCGTGGCACTAGTGATTATGGTTTGTGCTACCAAGGAAGACTAGGATTGGATAAAATGTTGGATCTTCATGGCTTTCTTGATGCAGATTGGGCTGGAGATCTAGATTAGAGAAGATCTACAAGTGGGTATGTGTTTAACCTATTTGGAGGCGCAGTGAGTTGGATGAGTAAGAACCAATCTGTAGTGGCATTATCAACTATAGAGGCATAATACATGGCAGCGACTCATGCAAGAAAGGAAGTAGTTTGGTTGCAGATATTGTGTTCAAGTATGGGGTTAGTACAGGGAGATATAAGGATAGGTTATGTCAGCCAAAGTGAAATTTTCTTGGCAAAGAACCCCAAATATCATTTGAAGACAAAGCACATTGATGTTCAGTATCACTTTGTGAGGGATATGATAGAAGACAAAAAGGTGTTGTTGGTAAAGGTGGACACTTTGAATAATACTGCAAATGCGTTGACAAAATCTATGAGCTTTGAGAAGTTCTCTTGGTGTAGAGAGACAATGGGCATTGCAAGGCTGGAAAAATGATTAAGCTCCCTTGTGGCCCCCTACAGAAAGAAAACAACAAGTGGGATAATGTTGGGTTGTGTTATATTCTTTCCATGACTAGCCCACATAGCTAGTTGAGGGATTAGAGGGGGGAGGAGCCCCCCATTCATTGCGCCAATTGTGTAGGGGGTTTGAGGCATACCCATAACCCCACTTTATGGGGTCCAGGGCAGCGCCCTGGAAAATTTTGGTTTTGGACCCTATGTTAGGTTGGGTAGACCCACCTATGGTTTTTTGCATGATTTTTGCACATGCTTTTTAGACGCCATGGTTTTTGGTCAATGGTATTGGACCTAATGGTTTTCAGTCCATGGTATTGGATGCTTCAGCATGTATAAATATGTATTAAAACATTGAAAGGAACATAATGAAAAATCAAGCTAGTAGTCGTGGTTTTGGGTTCTAGTGGAAAATCTCTGTGTATATGTGTTTTATGTGTTATGCTCTTGCATTGTTTATTTTCTATGTTTTAGAATTCGTATGCAGGTAATTTCTATGCAGGGTTAAAACCTACATATGCAAGCATAGTCGGTAGCCTGATGTATGCAATGGTTTGTACTAAACTAGAAATTGCACATGTAGTGCGAGTATTGAGTAGGTTTGTGTCAAAATAAGGAGAGAAGCATTGGACATCAATGAAGATGGTTTTGAGATATTTGCATGGCACTAGTCATTATGGTTTTTGCTACCAAGGAAGACTAGGACTCTACCTAGTTTTTCATATCCATGGCCTTGTTGATGCAGACTGGGTTGGAGATCTAGATCAGAGAAGATCTACAAGTGGGTATGTGTTTAACCTATTTGGAAGTGCAATCAGTTCGTTGAGTAAGAGATAGTTTGTAGTGGCACTTTCAACTAAAGAGGTGTAATAAAGGGCATCGAATTACGCAAGAAAGGAAGTAGTTTGGTTTCAAATATTGTGTTCATGTATGGGGTTAGTATAGCAAGCTATAAGTATAGACTATGATAGGAAAAGTGCAATTTTCTTGGCAAATAACCCTACTTATAATTCAAAGACAAAGCACATTGATGTTCAATATCACTTTGTAAGGGATATGGTTGAGGACAAAATGGTGTAGTCAGTAAAGGTGGACACTTTGAATAATACTGCAAAGGCATTGAAAAATTCTATGATCACTGAGAAGTTCTCTTGGTGTAGAGAAACAATGGGGCATTGTAGGGTTGGATCAATGACTAAGCTCTCCTATGGCCCCCTATGGAAAGAAAACAACAAGTGGGAGAATGTTAGGTTGTGTTATATTCTTATTATCACTACCCCATGCATAGGGTACTACTAGGGGGTCATGGGGGGGTGGTTACCCCCCTTGTTGGGCGGTATGCATGGGGTGATAGCCCCCCTGCACGGGGTTTTGGGCAGTGCCCCGGGAAATTTCTTTTGGACCCTATATTAGGTGGGAGGACCTATGTATGGTTTTTTCATGGATTGTACACATGGTTTTGAGCATGATGGTTTTTTGTCCATGGTATTTTGTACATCGAGTCAAGGGAACTATGGTTATGTTCTAATCCAGGATTTATGGATTGGGTTTATGGATGCTTCGGCATGTATATATATGTATTGTAACATTGAAAGGAATATAATGAAAAAACAATATGGTAGTCCCAGTTTTGGGAGACAGGTGAAAATCTATGTGTATATTTGTTTTATGTTTTATGCTCTCAACATTGTTTATTTTCTATCTTTGAGAATTCTTGTGCGGGTAATTTTTGTACAGGGTTAAAACCTACACTTGCAAGGAAACTTAATCTTACGATGAGATTCAGATGTACCCCCTACTTGATTAGGTGGGTTTGGTTGATTCTCAAATAAATTTGGCTCTTTTTTTTATTCCTTTTATTCCTCATCCCACTAGGTTGTTCATTGCTCTTAGCTGTTGTGGACTTTACCGTGAGAACAATGGTGGGCTTCTCAGAAGAGGGTTTTTTTTTATATATAGGTACACCTATCGGGACTTATGATGTCACGATCAATCGCTGAAGTTTGGAAATGAGTTGGCTCACAGAATAAAAAATTGAACCAATCACACCACCGACATGTGGTCCCAAGGTTGGTTTGGGTGGGTCAGTAGAAGCACGAGGAGCATTCAAAAGTACTTCATAAACTGTTCCCAACAAAGAAGAAATCATATTTAGTAGTTGGGTAGCTAAGACGGCTTGTTCCTTGGTAAAAACCTTGAACATGGATACGTCCTTGGCTATTTGAGGATGTAACGATTGAACGAACCATATTTATGTAAAATCTCATAAGGGAGTTTGGTTCAGACTAACCTCTTGCAACATCTCCACTCATGGATGTGATTAGAAATCAGGGTATCATCATCTTGTTTAAAATTAGACCATAGATCAAAATCAATGCCATTCCTCATCGTCAACTAGAAATGGGTCAAAAAGGTTTGAGCCAAAGATGAGAAGTCACTGTAAGATGTTGTGTACACTTCGATATACCATTTGGAAACATCTCCATTTAGGGTACGTAAGAATAGGTGTAATTTGATTGAATCATCCACTAAGGAATTTGAAGAACACTGCAAATTATAAGTGGTAATATGAGTGGATGGAATTTCTCTAAGCTTCCCTTCAGACATGGGTATATGAGATGGTAAATTTTTATGCATAGGTGAATACCAAGCATCATGTCAAATGGGGTCATTTGTCATCTTCTCTAAATTTGGTAAATCAAGAGAGAATAAAAATGGATTATGGAGCTGATTAAATGGGTCATAGGAAGTAGAGACTCTTGACCAACCATGAGGTCCCCCCATATATGAATTATGATGTAAAAGTTTTTAACTCTAGTAAGGGTTCATCACAACATATAAAGTATGTGGTCTAGCATGAATGGTGAAAGGAGTTTTCCCCTAGGGTAAGTGCCCCCAAAGAGCACAAACCGTTGAGAGCATGTCTTCTACTAGGTTGTACCACGCAAGAAAGGATGTACCCTCTTGTGTAACAACACCAACATAAGGAGGGTAACTTGTAGAAGTGATGGTGCTAATGCAGGGTTTCCCCTCGTAAACTAGCCACTCTAGGAAAAGTCCTAAAGGTTGGCATCCCTCCAAACAACAAAATGTACCAGGATTGAGAACTATTCAAATTAAAGTTTCCCCTAGGCTCACTAGGAGCAAATGATAACCCTTCACACACATTTCAAGAGACTATGATGCCCATATGAGGACCAAGAATGGTAGGTTGGCCAAAGCTAGGGGTAAAACTTCCTGATCCTATAGGCTGACTAGGATTAACAACCATAGTCAACATGGATAAAGGAGAAGGAATAGAAAAGCTAGGGAAACTTATAGGAGCCATAGAAGAGACTAGTGCAATTCCTCAAGAGGATGTGAGGGGTGTTGATGGAGCTATAGCTCCTGCCATTTTCAATGGTGGAAATGATGAAATAGTACCAGAAACTACAAATGTAGAAGGTAAATAGGAACTAACCTCCTCCATTGGTAAGAAAGGAACATATGTATAAGAGGGTGTAGAATCGTTTGGCTTTAACAACATTAACTTTGGTCCCAGTGTATTGATCGAAGGTGGATTCACAAAAGAGATAGAATCATTTTCTAATATCTCAATGGATACCGAATGACTACTAGGAGGACATGAAATAGATTCCACAACTATAGGTTGGTCTTGTTATTATGCACCGATAGGAAATCTATGAGAAAGTGTGATAATTACACCTCGTTTAGGAGGAAAACCATGAATTCAACGTGATTGATAGTGACTAGGTTTACCCAGCATGAATAAATGTATATAAACCAAAACAACCTAATACATACACCACTAAGGCCAAACTATTGACTCAGACCAAAGAGAACACACTATAAAAGTCCTAAAAATGTTGTCACAGGCAATCCAAAGACAAAACCGTTTGTGGTGGGATGGTTATACTAGTGAACTACTTCCCAACCCTTTTAGATGCGAGCTAGGATGAAAGGCCTTTATTTTTCACCACCCCGCAAGAGTTCTGAGTATGACTTCTATTTGTCCCAGGTACAAAGAAGATGAGATCAACCTTGCACTTGTGTATGAGCCCTAAAATAATGGACACCAAGGCCACTGCGAATAATAAAATGTCCTGGGGGGACATTCTTCAAACAAATTCACATGCAAGGGCAAGATATCTTAGTCTGAAACTCGCTTGAGATTTGCCTCGCAAGTGGCCCCTAAGTGCTATAACAAAATGCTAATAACATTGTTTTCAATACGTGCAAATTTTGCAATTCGCACCACCTAAAACAAAGAGAAATCGGGTATGTCAGCTTGCCCATTCCAAGTGTGACCTCATGATTGACCCTTGCATTAGAGGGGCTTCCAAAAATGCACTGCTGCAAGTGGATTTAACTCCCTACTGTAGGATGCTAAGTTGGTTTTATGGTCTTGGAGTAGTTTACTCACACACTGATCTCCAAGACCCTAGCCTAAGCTAATATGGGTGTACTACCAATGAAAATAAAATATGAGTCTAGTTAGATTTATTAACAATTTATTTTACTAGCTATTGTTTTCTTAGTTGGGATGTGGCATGAAACTTAGATGGTGTGAAATTCGATGAATGGTCAGTATAAGAGGGTGAGAACCTTATAAATTCAAACACACAAATGCCTACCAAAATGCACCTCACTAGTTGTTAAATACAAACCCCAAATTTATAAAAAAACATACCTAAGAGACAAACCATGAAAATAAGAAACCAAAAAGAGGTTGTTATGTAGAATCTATGACTATGGACAAAAGTATCTTCGCAAGGCCTGGTGGGCTGACCTAGAACAATAGAAAGACAAAGGGACTAATGTTTTCCTTAGAGTAAATTGATAATGGGATAAATCCTACGTGGAATCTATCGTATGCTTCCCTCCTTTGACTTGAATGTTCCAATCCTAGCTATGATCACTATTATTAGAACCTACATAGTCAGATAACAAAAGCCAAGGATCCACGAAATCTATGTAGCATCGAATATCACTTTATTCAATAGATCAAGATGGTATTGAAATATATGAAACCATAACATCATATATAGGAAAAAAAAGAACTCTTTTCATTAATAGAAATTGAGTGAGTTACAACCAAAAATAGGTGTTGATCTTGTAAAAGAGCTCCTCCAAGTTGACTTTTCCTTTCATTGTCACAAAGTGCACCTCTAATCACCCTAATTCATGGAAAGTTATCTCTCACATTAGCAACATAAGGGTAGAATCACTCTCCAAAATTTAACCCCTTGCATATGGATGGTAGTAAATATATAGGTGAAGGAGGTAGTTCATGAATTATTATCCTTTACCGAATTAGGGATTAAGATCTACTCTTGATGGGATGATGAGCTCAACGGATAATGGATGAAAACTCAAAGGTAAGATAGGATAGGATTCAAGACTTTTATCTGAGGTAGATGGTTACAAAAAATCTTGGAATCTTCTAGAAGAAGAGGCTTCCAAATTCTCTCATTTTTTACTAAATTTCTAGAACCAATGCAGGTGCATAGTGGAGTAACTTGCAGGTGATCAGTGTGGGCAACAGTGGACAACCTGGTTGTCAATGGTTTCCAATAGGAGGTTAGGGGGCATTGGTCCTTAAAATGACTGAAATAAGGTGTTCTCGGGAAGAAAATTGGGCATTAGAATGAGTCATGATTAGGGATTTTTGCAAGGATGATGAGGAGGAGTAAAAAGGATGTTGATTGATCCAATTGAAGGCCTATTGACCATATGTGACACAGTGGCCTATAACAGATTGTCCCCTAAAGCACAAAGTTAGGAATGATAGTTGATAGTTGAAGTGCTTTACCCTATGACAAGTCGAGATCAAGAAAAATTGACGAGATCTTCATCTATTACAATACATTTACATCATGATATATTTTTTGAGGGAGGCATACCCATAATCAACACATCAGCTAACATTACATATACAATGATCAAAAGACATGTCCATGGATGATTGATGGTGGACCCATGACTGGACGAATGCCTGTATGATCATTTCCATCATATATTGTGATCTTATATTACTCCTAAAATCGTATCCTGGATGGATGAAACTAGAGCTCAGGTCTTCTATGTTGTTCACATGACCAACCAATGTACAAGTCTAACCATGTGAATCAATGAGCTAGAGTTCAACATGGTAGACACGATCTGATTACCAACCAATTATGTAATCTATTGACATAATTAAAATTCATATGGTGTGAAGGAATGACTTAATGTTGATCACCACACATAAATATTCCTTCAGAGGACAATGATGAAAACTTGTTGCCGAGAGAGAGGAGACTTTCCATTGATGTATTCAAGCACTAAGGTACCAAGGGGTGTTTTGAAGTAAACTTCCTGGATAATGAGCTGATGTCGATAGGAAGAGACCCATCACAAGAGGGCCTTGATGTATCCCTGATCAATGACATAAAACAAGAATGAGGATTTGAGACAGAATGATCAGAATGATGACGATATAGAACTGAATCAGGAAAGGCAGACATGGAATCAAGGTTTAAGAGTATTGCAGTACATATTAGTTGAATGACTTCTTAAACATAGTGGTGATACTGAATAGAGTTGGAAGCATTGGACCAAAATACAAAATGGAGGTTTTGAAAATACAAGAAGATTTCTCAACCTAGCAACCATGGAGATGAAGTGGAAGAATGTTATATTCAAGAGTGACTCAATACCATTAGGAAAATGGAGTACCCTATTTTCCCAATTTCTTCAACCATACTGGCCAATACCTCTTTATTTTTTAACAAGCTTTAGGAAGATAACACATGCTTAATTTGCAAATCCTTCCTTCACATGAATCGCTCATAGAATATTTAATGAACTCAGAGGAGTGGTTTGGTCCCATCATGAACAAGGAGTCCATCATTGTTTGATTTTTTTAACGAGTCCAATGAAAGTAAAAATTGGCATCTTTTTCATGTTTAGAGAGTTTGAAAAAGAGGTGGAAAGCAAACTCCATATATTCCTTTTCATAGATAGCCCCTTTGGTCCAAAAAGGAAAAAAATAATACATAAGAGAACCTCTTATCCATGTTCTACTAATGTATTCCTTTTTCATTTTAGTCTATATTATTCTGGAAAAGGGTTAAACTTATATTGATTATATGTCCTTTCATTTACTTTAATGAGTTCAAAAAGACAAGTGCTCGGAAATGTTTTCAATTTTTGGAGTCTGAAAAGAGCTAAAAGAGGACTTAAAGGTGTTCCTTTTTCGTAAATTTATGGAGTCAGAAAATGTGATATATTCAAAACATGGAAAAATTCATCAAACAACTATCGACCCACTCAGAACAACTAAAAAAGGATTAAAAATACTTGTTTCATGGTAAAAATAGGTTGTTACTAGGTTAAAACTTTGAATGCAAATAAGATAATGAAAGAAACAACAATAAATATCCAAAATGACTATTCATATATACCATTTCACATTGCACTCAATCTAGTGGACCATTTCAAGCACTGGCACTTCCAGGTAGGAGATAAGACATTTCAATTTCAATTAATGGTCCCATTTTATGATTTCATGTGAGTTTTATGTATTATTGAAGGTTCTCAGGGTCAAAAAAAAATTCCCTAGGACCAACGCAAGCCTAGGGAATCGAAAACTACATTACACCTAAGTGATATACACTACAAGTTGGGGTGAAATTCTCTTTCTTCTTCCTTGGGGGAGCATTGGGTGCAAATCTAAGATTTATTTTCCAATTGCCCTTAAAAATTTATGAGTTTTGTTGCATGGAATGGATCCTAATGACTCTCCCTTTGATGTTTCAAGTCTTCATTAGCATAAAATGGATATTATCTAGAGAGAAAGAGAACATGAAGAAAAATATTTAAATGGATGTAACGATCTAGCTACCATCCAGGAACTAAAATATTATGGATTGTTGAAATTATTCTGGCTTCCTGGTAAGAGGCAAAAAGTGGATCTACTAGAATATCTTGTTCATGCATGGGATGTGAAAGCACGGGAATTCCGATTTGGAGAACATATTCTTGAGATCACTATAGTGGATATATATTTTTTCACTGGTTTATCCAGAAGAGGTTCCCCCATCTCTCTCCTAGGTGGGAGAAGGGGTGGACAAACAGTGAAATACTATATCACTACTTACTACAAACTTCAATCCAAATCAATTAGAGATGGAAATATCAACATATAAGATGTGACCAATTTTCCCTTAAGAACAATCTTGTTCATTATTGAAATATTGACGGGGACCTCGCCACTTCATGTAGCTAGAAAATCATACATGCAATAGAGTGTGGAGTGTTTAGAGACAACAATATTCAACTAGAGTAAGGGGGTATTAGTCAACATGAAAGAACAAATTACTAAAGAAAGAGAAGGAAAGTTGAAAAGCTTTGGATACAATTCCATCTTCATCTATTTTTTGCTAGAATGGATTCCATTACTACAACCTCAACAGATTGCATTTGAGCCCATTGATATTAGGGTACCAAAGATGATGCAGTGGATATGTCATATGTCCCGACATGCAGGTCCATCGGTGATCAACTTTTTACCAACCTTCTTTGCATGGCTACGCAAACAATTCATTATGGTCAATGTTTATTCGTACTCAGGGATGAATTTTCATGATGACCCTAAGCTCATGCTTCCTGAGGGTGAGAGATGGGTTGTTATATGTAAGATATTTCAACCATTTGAAATTTTATAAGTTTTACAATTTATTTGTGTTTTTTATGTTTCCAAGACTTAAAACTATTAATTTTTTATGCATATATTAGGCTTGTTTGACTGATAGGTGCTTCATATCTCCATCATGTAGGAGAACAACCAAAAGAAGTAGTAGAACCAACATAGGTTGTTGTAGTAGGACGGGATCCACTACAAGATCTAAATGTAGTTGAGATCCTAACTATAGTGGAGTTCCACATCGAGGTGTTGACTCACATGATATATGAGACCATGATCGACCAGGTTCCATTACAACTTCATCAACACATTATCGGAGTGCCCAATTATATTGGTCAACTAGTGTACAATATAGCTCGTGTAGTGGATTGTTATCGTGAGCACTTTAATGAGTTTACTTAGATATTTTCATGTATTTTTGTCTATGGGTCATGTGCCCATATGTGTCTTGGGCACATCTTTTGTAAAGCCAAACTATATATATATATATATATATATCTTTATAATTCCCATGTTTCTATTGTAGTTTCAATGATGTGATGTGTATTGAAATTTATTTACACCAATTGCAAATGTCTATCTTAAACATGATTAGGAAGTGCATCTTTCATTGTATTTATATTTCTAGAAATGTCTCCATATTGTATGAAATCAAAATTTCTTTCTAGAAGGAGAACTGTCACGCGGAATGAGTTATACTTGCGGACAAATCTAACCTTCCTAGGAGTCTAAGACTCTCTAATGACAAACAAACC